>SZWC01013314.1:4821-33882 GCA_023375785.1 Penium margaritaceum | reverse complement strand
GGGGGGGGAGGGGGGGAGGGAGGGAGGGAGGGGGAGAGCGATGGAGGGAGCGAAGAAGGGAGTGAGGGAGAGCGGGGGGATGGTCAGTTCAGGGAGGGCGAAGTGTGGGTGATGAACAGCGGTAGAGAGGAAGGAAGAGGAAGGTCAAGGGGGATGGCAGGTAAAGCGATGATTTCAATTGGAGTGAGCATTTTCACAGGTCAAATCAACGTGTGAGAGTACACTTATTCGCCTTCTGTCCCGCATCCGGTGGCAACACAAACGTGAGCGCCAGGTTTCGCTGGTGGACGTCCAAGCCACGCCTTAAGCCTTAGGCTTGGGGCCTGGAGGCTTGCCCCCTGGAGGCTTGCCGCCGGGAGGCTTGCCGCCGGGAGGCTTGCCGCCGGGAGGCTTGCCGCCGGGAGGCTTGCCGCCGGGAGGCTTGCCGCCGGGAGGCTTGGCGCCGGGAGGCTTGCTGACAGGAATCTTCGCGCCGGGAGGCTTGCTGCCAGGAGGCTTGCTGCCAGGAGGCTTGCCGCCGGGAGGCTTGCTGCCAGGAGGCTTGCTGGTCGGAGGCTTGTCGGCAGGAGGCTTTCCGCCGGGAGGCTTGCCACCTGGGGGCTTGCCACCGGGAGGCTTACCGCCGGGAGGCTTGGAGCTTGGAGGTTTGGCTCCGGGCGGCCTAGCGCCTGGGGGCTTAGCTACAGTCTTCTTGGCATCTGCACGCACAGGACGACAAAACGGCAGGTGGGTAAGCGACCGGCACTGCAACGATAGCCAGCTGCATTCATCGGAGCAGCCGACAGATCACAAAAGAAAAGACTGCAGCGGACAGCGGCTCCGGCTGAGAACGTTGGCTGCGACTGAAGTGGAGAGGCGCATGCCACATTGTCATGAAAACGCCACGGACGCAACGCAAGGGGACACGCGCCTGACGCGCTGCGAAGTCTGACAGGTAACACTAAGTACTTTGGGAGAGGGCATTGACAGTGGACTGTGGATCTTACCGGTGAACGTCGCCGATACAAATACGGCGACGATGAGGGCCAAAAACCACAAAACGCCGCGCAGTGACATGGTCACCATGTTGAGAAATTGTAGCGGCGGAAAGTGGACCTCGACTACATCGACTGGAAGGAGTGTGTGTTTTAAATGGGGAGGAGCCGACCAGAGCTTCCGTGCCAGCTCCTGGAATCGATCGCAGCGACGCCGCAAGGATCGCAGCGGCGCTAGGCGGCTGCTGTCCCGCCTGGCGCCGCTTCGTGCTGTCCCGCTAGAACCTTCCTGATAGCCATGGAGAACGCAAGAGCGGATTGGAGGGTGGTCTCAAAGATCTTTGGCGGGAGAGCACGCAGAAACGACAAAAGAATGAATGGCTGGGGTAGACAAATTGATTGTGTTCACCACGTGGCGTGTGCACAGTGGTCGCAAAGCGCGGAGACTGGGCAACTAGGTCGTCCAATGGTCGTGCAACTTGCGACCGGTCGGACCAGCAGGCAGATCGGTCGTGGATCGACAGGGGAAATCGATCCCGTTAAACTTCCAGGGACGTTTGCGAACAGCCAATGGTTCAAAAGGCGGCAGCGATCTCCCGCCATCAATCGTCCGAACTGATCCAAATCAGAAAGGACAATATGAACCGAATGTGAAATACGTAAAAGGGGAAAGCCTCAATTTCATCTCGTGAAAACATATGGCATCAAGATGTGAAACAAGGTAACAATGTCATTAGCTGCCTAGGAAACATCCAGATTTAACAGTTCGCCACTTACACATATCGATGCATCATGGAGTCAAGATATTGTGACCATTGTTGAGGTAAGTGATAACTGCGCTGAGCGACAGCTTCAACAGGGTGTAGTCAGATCAAAAATTGGGATTCTGCGCACGAAGTTATTGATTTATATCCGTAAACACCCAGGCACGGATTGGCCAGGAATTCTTCATGTACAAAACAGATCAAATTCTGGCATTCAGCTCCAAGGGGGGAAGGCAACATTTATTTGCATGCTGCATCCATAGCAAGGTCGTGCATCCCTGCTGCCCTATCTTGGTCAACAACTGCGCAATGCAAGCAAGCACAACTCGGTACGTGGGGCTACACCTGACTGGACTGTTCGGACTCCTTGCATCAGCACATGCAAGCAAAGCTCTAAAGTAGGGAGCATTTTGCATTAGTGGGTGCATGCACGACTCGGTATTGCATCAAGTACTACATGCACAGCACAACAACTACATCAGCTACTACATGCATGACTCAGCAGCTCTATGCGAAGCCAAGATTACAGACCATCCTGCGTGAACGGCAGCATGCGTGACTCAACAGCTGGAACCACAGCCAAGTTGTCAACCTTTAAGAAGATTTTTTCAAGAGGAATCCACATGCCTTGGAGAGGGAAGATTCCCTCAGGAGGAAGCTACGACCTTGCAACAAGAAGTTTCCTCTGTGTTTAGAATGTAGCTGGTCAACTTGCCAAGATCCCAATTTATAATCAGAAAGGACTCAGTCAGTCCAGTAACTCAGCAAGAAACTCCAACAACTCCAACAACTCCATCAAATCGACCACTTGCACCAGCAGTCCTCATATGCCAAGAAACGCCTCACACCAAGACTTTACAGTCGCTCTCATCTTCACACCCCAGTAATCCTGGCACCAATCTACCAACCTAAGCAAGAGGACGTCCCTGCCTACTTGAAGGCTGGACTACATCACAATGGTGGCAAACAACTAGGAAGACTCAAGCTGCCTAGCTTCAGCTATCTTGCTTAACTTTGCCCATCTGTGGGCCAGGAGTTGTGTCGGGGCGTGAGAGCCCCGACACAACTCCTGGCCTAGTGTGTAACCTCAGTTATGCATTACAGACTTGATTTTGTGTAGACAGTCAGAGTGTGTTGGAGTCTCCCTCTCTTGACCCAATTTCTTTGGCAGTGCCCTATCAGCCTGGTTGAGAGGCTCTAGAAGCTCTCTGACTTGCTCTAACTCCCCTGTTAACCTAGTAAGCCTGGTAGCACTCCGCCTTTTGGGCTGTAAGGGTGAGAAGTCCTGTGATAACCCAGTAAGTTGGACAAGGGCTGCTAATGTGGAGAGGAAGCTGCCCTGACAACCCAAAGGCCATTTCACTTGGAAGTATGGTGACCGTGTTGAAACCCTTTCAATGACAGCCTTGAAGGCCTGGCAAAATCTGCACCCTCGGATGGGGCACGTTATGTCAGAGCATTGAGGTGAGTTGTGTTTTGTCGTTGTTTCCCCGTACCATACTTGTACTCGATGGTCTTTTCATTAACAAGTTTGAATATAATATTCCACTTCCACACATTGGAGTACAAATATGCTTACTGGGAAACTAGATCTTGGACAATAACAAGACCTCCTTCTTACATCAGAGTACGCGGTGACTTGATACTTCAGGCACAAAACCCCCAACAAGCATAAGAACCTAATTTTTCATAACATATTCTTTACTTGTTTACCCCAACTTTTCATACGAAAGAAGGATGTCACATCAAACCCGGCATTTGTATTCATGGATACATAATGATTAGATGTATCCATCTAACCAAACACGTTCATTGGTGATGTAAAGAGATAAACATGCTCCTTATGTAACATGTTTGTATAACGTGTGAACGTTTTCACATCAAAATAGAAACAATGATATTATTGTTGTAGCATGAACTAAAACAGAATTACAAAATATTTTAAAAGCAATCCACTTACATTAACCACAATAAATCTTATAGATCTTACATGCAAGTCAAAACAATATCAAGAATGGGAAGAAATAGCTGTAATGAAGTCAATTTCTAATGACATAGACTCCATTATCAAGTTGAGGTTGGTGTACCCTAGACTCATGAAAGTCTTGTATATGTCCCTAGCTGTCTCTCAACTCCTTAAATAGCTACAAAAGATCAAGATATGTCTCATGGTGTCTATATTTCATATGGGAAATTTCCTCACAAGGTTTAAGCTACATTGTCACATTTTTCAAATCAAAAATCATTCCTTGAATGAAAGCTAAAAGTCCCAAAAAGGATAATTTCACCTCAATCGAATAGGTGAGAATGAGAGTATCATTTATTCCCAAAACACATGCCCTTACCCTATAAGCAGAATAGGCTGTAGCAACATGTATCCACCAAACATTATGAAAGTACGAAATCATGAAAGAATAAAATAAATTACAATGCATAACATCAAAAAATTTTGCAAAATAAAGAAGGCCCATTTAAGTGCATTATGTGGGAAACAAATACGAGAGAATGCTTGCAAGAGGGAGAGAGAGAGAGAGAGAGAGAGAGAGAGAGACACACAGAGAGAGAGAGAGAGAGAGAGAGAGAGAGGGAGGGAGAGAGACACACAGAGAGAGAGAGAGAGAGAGAGAGAGAGAGAGAGAGAGAGAGGAGTTATGGTTAATCATCCCCCTTTAATGAATTATGCTACCTGTGTAAGGTACATCCAGTTGAAGTAGACTTCCTGGACACTCACATCAAGATACTCAATTTTTTCACACTATTTCTTCAATAGAAGTCACCAAGAATTCTTCAACATCAAAATTTTCTTTCCATGTTTATGAAATAAAATCTTTTGTTTTAATATGAATTTTCATTTCTTGTCATTTTTCTTAAGAAGCTTTCATACTTCCCTTGATTTATGCATGAATTGTTTTGTATGTTGTATTCATCTAACATAAAAATGGGGTGTAAACCACTCGTTTTCCTTTAACAAACGTGCATAGGACAAAGAACGGTGATATTGTGATGAAGTTATGGTCACCATTTTCTTAAAAAGTTCCTCGTCCGCACCTTCTTTCTACTAAACTGTGTCCTGTATTTGGGAAATGTACAGGTGAGTGTATTGGGGGGACAATGTTTTATTTAACTTGTTCGGCACTAGGTCTGCATCTCCCTTCAAATCACTAGTTTAGAAAAGCAAGCTAACCTACATACAGATTCTCATACACGAGCCTAACGCACTTTCAACGACTTGGGGTGGGGAGGGGATTGGGATAATTGGACCTCCTTCCACCCTCCCCCCTCGAAGTGGATGAATGCAATGCGGGAGTGTAGGTGAGAGTGTATCTGGTAAACAAGAAAAAAAAGGAATTGTATACATCTAAAAATAGTACTCATATGTCATTGATTTTAAGAATCTGACGTCTCTTGCTTTGTCTTCGTAACCAGTTGTAAGGTTTTACACAAAATGTTAACACACTTTGACCCCACCATAATGGGATCCCAAGAGGACCCCCCCCACTTGCAAAATCCTTTGGTGTATAAAGGTAGTGTATTTTAAAGTGTACTGGGGGATCGAGGTTTTTTTCAAGTTGTGTCACGGAATATTTGCACCTCCCTTGGAATACACTAGTTTACAAAAAAAGGCTTCCCTAGTTACAATCTCTAATACACAGCCCTAGTATAATTTCCATTGCTAGGGGGTGTCCAAACACATAGAATCCTCCCCCCTCCCAACTTGGAAGAGTGTATTGCGGAAGTGAAGCTGGGAGTGTAACCAGTAGAAAGGAAAAGAGTACACATGTGTACATCTGCATTGAAAACATAAAAGCCGTCATTTCCAAACATTCGACGTCTCTCGCATTGTCTACATAACCACATACATGACTGTACACAAAAGTTTCAGTGTACCTAGATCTTTCCACAACGGGACCCCAAGTAGATTCCCCCCCCTCACCGGCAAAATCCTCTAATGTCCTTGGAAAGTGGATAAATGAGTGTGTTCAGGGAGGAACAAAATTTAGACTTGTATAATGGTAGGTCCATATCTCCCTCTACATACGCTTGTTTTGCAAATAATTCTCACTCAGCTACACTCTCCAATTCACCAATCCAATACACTTTCAACTTCTTGGGGGGGGGGTCAAGATACAAGGACCCCCCCTCCCCAAAGCGGAAAGGTGTATTGTGGGAGTGAAGCTAAAAGAGTATCTGGAAGGCACAAAAAAACATACTTATTCTTTATCTGCCAATTTCAAGCATCCAATGCCTCTCAATTTGTCTAAATAATCAGCTATTAGGTTGTGTACAAACAGTTTAGTGTACTTCGATTTTGCATCACCAAGACCTAAACTAACCTCTTACCGCACAAATCTTGATTGCGTTGGCAAAATGTATTGAGGAATGCATGAAGGAAGTAAAGAATGTGTGGACTTCTATATGAGGATATGCACACCTCCCTCTGAACACACTAATTTTAAAAACAAGGCATCCCCTGATCGAACCTCCAATGTACCACCAAAATTCTCTTCAAAGTAGAAGAGGGGATTGGGGTGCAAAGTCGAGTAGTACCATATCAATGACACAATGCGAAATCAACAGAAGGAATACTGAGCTTTGACCAGTCGATCAAGTGTCGGACTATCCCACACACACTAAAATCTTCCTCATTGTGCCTGTAAAGAATTGATTACATGAAGATCAGGATTCAATACTACAAAATGTACAATGTGCACACTGCATACATCAATTGAAGCTAAGGTATGATAAAGAAACTTCAAGAAATGGCATAAGTTGAATTAACTTTTGTGATGTTTTTAGACAACCCAGTTGTCAAGAAAGATTATGTCGATGAAGGTGTTCATTTACACATAAACATGTATCAACTTGAATCTACCGACAACATCCTTGAAAAACTGTCCATTTTATAGGTGTCCTTCATACAAGGATCCTCATGGAATGAAAACCTCCTTGAATTTTATTGACTTGGTGTGATTACGCATAAATGTGTGTGCATGTGTGTGTGTGTGTGTGTGTGTGTGTGTGTGTATGTGTGTGTGTTTGTGTGTGTGTGAGAGAGAGAGAGAGAAGGAGAGAGACAGAGAGAGAAAGAGTAAGATATAGAATTTAGGGGAGAGAGAGAGAGAGAGAGAGAGATAGAGATAGAGAGAAATCAAGAGAGAGAAAAGGGGGTGAGAGAGAGAGAGAAAGAGAAAAACTGGTAAACATCAAAATGGATAACACGATGGAAAACATGTATGAAGACATTAGGATTAGAGAAAAGGAATATAACATTCGGAATGTATGATTCAAAAACAGATATTTGGAAAAATGTGGGATTAATGTATGCGTTGACATCGAAGAGTATAAAATGTGTTAAAGGATGTGAGATAGAGATAGAAAGATATTCATATATGTGAAACATAAAGTTACAATTCACTGTATGCATTACATTAAAATTTTATTGGAATTAAGATGGATCTCTCCCATGTCTATGTACATAAATCTTCAATAACTGTTTCCATAAAAATTGATCATTTGCATACGGATTTTGCATTTTCCACAATTAATCTTGTAACCTTATGAAGGCAAGTCAACAAGTAATTCATGAATGGTCATTTAAACTCAAGTATTTAAAGTCTTTTGAAGTTAATACCTCGGTTTTCATAAGTAAGCACGGTCAAGGTTCAATGTTTTCAGAACTATCTTGCTAGATGTACCTTTAAAAGAGATCATTCTCATATACATCTAATTGAACAAGGAATCATTGAAATTCTAAAGTCTAGACATCTTGTCGTTATATTCCCTGTATATCCCATTCATCTAAGGCTGAGTTTTAGTCATGAAGGGAAGATTATCTCACACAAAAATACACACAACAACCAACAAGTGTTGTCACAACACAAGTACTAATGAAGCTAGGATGTTTTGCATGCCTAGCTTTGCAATAGCGAAGAGGAAATTACAGATAAGGTCAAAGTCATCTTAGCAGGAGTGCACCTTAAAGGCCACACTCCGTCATCCCCATGAGCAAGCAGCTAATAAAGAACCTTCAAACAGCATACAAATTGTCAAAAATGTCCCCAAATGGGCACATGAGTAGTAAGTATGTCATGTATATGAAGAAGAAGATGAGAGAACAAATTCAATACATTGCATCAATATCCCTTGCACCTTGTGTTCTTAGTTCAAGCCATACAAGCCTTGCAACCTGTTGATTTGCGAAGGAAAAGGACACACGTACGTCCTTGGTCAAGAAGTCTACACGCTAACAAAGAGAGCGCACACCATGAATGGAAACACTTCCAGCATGTAGTGCATCTTGCACTTAGTGATGTACAACTTAGATGAGTTTTTTGCGGCGATGATGTACCAGGTTTTCTAGCAATCGTAAGCATGATTTGGTTGTTGTACATGAGGATTACATGCAAAATGTGAATGTGCACATGATGGAAGAAGGTGTTCCATAATTTTGGCTCCTTTCACCTTCACTAAGTGCAACACACTCTTTTTTTCTTGTGTTTTGGTGATGAATTCTTGCGTATTGCTCCACCCTAAGACCACTCCATGTGTAATGTAAAGACATACCCCATCTTGTTATGCGATCCAACCACTTACAGTACAAATTCATTGTCACTGAATCCAACGAGGTGGGGACCATCGGATGCGCAATGATTCGAAAGAAAGACACCGATTGCATTTATGGTGTACCAAAGAACTCAAAACAAAGTCTTCGTGCAAAGAATTTGTGGAGATCTACTAAAAATAAGATGAATGGTTCATTGCATATGTGATGTCAGCATGAGTGCTTACATATGCATGTACTAAGCTACCCATAAACGACTTGTATAGTTGGATGTCAACCTCACTATCAAGAGTGAAGTTGGTTTCATCATTAATCTCCTTCATTGCATATGATGTGCTAGGATTTTCCACTGATAAAATACCCTCTGGGTTAGTAGCATACTTTGTGGCCAAACACTTCACCTAGTTTTGATCATCCGTCTTCATCAACCCTTCCTATCTGCTTGACCTCCATCCCTTGGAATGTTCAGATCTCTCCCATGCCCTTTATTTTTTTTCACTTGGTCAAAAGCTCCTTTGTCCATGAGGCCTCTCTAATAAACAAAGAGAATGTAATGAGATCATGAACATACATTGACACTGCTATGAAATATCTCTCTTCTTCTTGAACAAAAAGTGATTGGTATACATTACTCCTCACAAAACCTTCATCAACATGGTTATCTAGTAAGTCTTCGGCCCAACATAGTGGAGATTTTTTGACACCATACAATGCTCACTCCACAAAGTAAACCCTTTCACTACCATTATGCAATCATTATCACAAAACCATTTCAATGTCCTCTTATACCTTTCTATGAAGAAAAGCATTCTTTACATCCAGTAGGTCAATTTCCCAATCAAAGAATACTTTGACTACAAACCGTTGAACACCATTAAAACACTTCTCCACGAGTGGAGAAGTTTCCACAAACTTAGTGCTTAAACGGTGATTATATCCATTTGTACAAAGACATAACTTGTAGCAAACAATGGTACTGTCATCTTTTTACTTTATCACAAACCCCCACTTTGCTTCGATTCATGTGGCAAGTCTACCTACTCCCTTTTACCAAAGGCATTAAGATCATTGAACTCCTCCAAAATGGATTGCTCCCATAAATGTGCATCTCCACATGTCATTGCCTCCTAGAACATCTCAAGAGAAAATGTTGATGTTGCAAAACCCAAACTGATCAATGAATCCACAGTGCCCCGTCGCCAATTCACTCAAACCCCGCATAGTAATAGAAGGTTAGGTACATTTTTTACCATGTTACACAACTTGTGATATGATGTCCTCTTCATTGCTCTCAATCCGCTTCCACTATGGTATTCCTCCGGTGAGTGCCAACTCTCTTTGTTACCTGAGGCGCCCTTTCCTCTTGTTCTTGTTCCAACATGAATCGCTTGAATTGTCCCATTTGTCCTGGTTCACTCCTTACTCATGTGAATGAAGAATGAGAGGTTCTTGCAATTGATGGACATGAATTGACAAAGGCTAGGGGCAAAGGCAAAACAAAAGATGGTGGTAGGCTTGATGGTGCAAATTGTGGAGATGGCATTGATGGAGCTAATGGTCCTCATGGTATTGATGTTGCTTATGTACATGCCAAGGTTATGGCATGTTTTCTCATCCTTGGAATGACGTCTACAGATGGAGGGAGGTGAAATTGTGGGATGGTGTGATGTAACTGGTTGAGAAAGATAGAAGAAACTGACACAATTTTCGTGTTTTTAATGAATAGTTTAGGGTCAATGGAAAACATAAGGGTTGAATACATTTGACCGGATGTGTGTGCAGGAGGGCACCTTGTTGCTTGGCATTGTTCAAGTGTGATGCAAACCACTACTCATAAATCTCCATGTGAAGTGACTCAACTGTTTATTAAGTTTAAAAGTTATTGCATGGCCATGCCTTTAAAATTATACATCCATCATCCTGGTCCATTTAGCTTTCTACTCAAATCCTCTGAAGACCACAAATAGCATACGATAACACCCCATGTAAGGGCCAATGATAGATCATTTTTTATGTTTTATCACAACTACCATGGAGTAAACATCAAGTGTAAGTGTTCATGAGGGATGCGGTTCTGTACCCAAACATCATAATTGATTTACTCACCCCACAAACTCCGTGGAACTCTCATGGTGATCATAATGGTTGAAATAGCTCCATCTGGCATATGGTAACAACATTGGAACACTCCAGTCCACCATGGTGTGCGTGGAGTTGGAATCTAATGTTGAATACCTACTCTAATAAGATAATCCTCAAATTCTTCATTTGTAAACCGTCCCCTTGAATGGCTATAAATAATGCATAATGGACATCCACATTCACTTTGGGCCCTAGGCACAAAATTACAAATTGTAAGTATTGAATGCCCCTTCTCTTTCAACATGAAACGCTATGTCATCTATGTGTAGTCATTGATTAGAATTAACACGCATCTTTCACCTTGTGTTTCTAATGTTTGGTACTAATGGCATGGATTCCAAATGTTGTTGTGAACTGGGTACAAGGGGGCCTTGGATCTGTGTTCATGATGGGGAAACGGTTGTTATGACATTTTGTCACTTATGCAAGAAAAACATGGATCTGATCTCTAACTCCTTTGACTAATCTCAACATCAAGGCAATCTACTGGACGTCCTAAAGTGAGGTTGCACGAGGAAGATGGTGCATTTTGGGCTAAGCAATGATGGAATATCTTCAAACTTCTCGCATCGAGCTATGTAGAGAGGTAGGTATGGGGGTGTTGATAAGCAGTAATTGATCAAAGCAACATACAAGAAGTGGGCGCCCAGAAAAACTTCTAATGGCCTTGGTGTATGTTGTGCCAGCTCTTCCTTTGCATGCTAATGAATCCTTTTAAAGAGTCAAACATCGATCAAGAGAGTAATAAAATCCTCAATCATGGGACATACAAAATCCTCATGGGAAACACCTCACCTTATTCTCCTTGAACACAAACTATCCCAACGCCCTCTACTAGAATAAGTTCTCTGAAAGTTGTTCGTACAATAGAGAGGATTGTCCGAGAAAACATTCATTAAAAAATCATGTTTGAGGACATCACGTGTATCACGCGTGTGTCAAGAATCCAACCTAGCCCTCATGATGCTTGTTTTGTGCAAATCATTGTGTATCATACGTGGGTTTCTCTTGTGACGAGTTTGAGATGGGCTCGTGCTAAATTCTATGATGGAACACTACAAAGAGTGTTTTGCATTGATTGGAGAACAAATGCAATACCCATTTTGCGAGAAAAAGGTCGCAAATGTAGTATCCTAAATGAATGGTGGCTTTATTTTAATCTCAATTTTGCTTCACAAAATCTTAATTACAACCTTCCCCCTCCTTTTTTTCTTTCTCTTTCACATTTTTATTACTCACTCCTTGATTCTTGTAATACTAAGTTTGCCAACCTGTGTAAAACATGTCATATGATAATGTGTGCACTCAACTCTCCACATACAAAAATAACTTAAGGGCTAGTTTTCCCTTTTTGCAACCTCACTTGCAAGCTCCTTCTTCTCTTTCATCTCTTTAAGGGACCTTTCCAATACCATTCCCCTTCTTCAATGTTTCATTCTATCATGGAAAACTCTTTGCATGCTTGCTTCCCTCCCTCTCACACTCTCTTGCTCACTTTCTCCCTTGCTCCACCCCCTCTCTCTCACACTCTTGATCTCTTGCTTGCCTCCTATTGCTGTGGTTTTGCTTCTCTCAAGTCATGCTCTAGTTCTTTGATCCAAGGACCATTTTCTTGTCTACTTTAGAAAATGTTTGACACACTTCTTGACTATTTGGTGCAAGTCATTGCCTCATGCCAACTTTCTCCCACATTTAGTATGAATAATTTGTATGGAGATTAATGATAGAGGTTGTGCTGGGATGAGTGGATGTGGCCAAGTGCATTAGTGAGAAAATGATGTGAAGGTACAAGGCCTCTTCCATCGTCTCACCACGCTATGTTGGGTCATCAAACGTAAAATCTTCCTCATTATCTAGTGTTGTTGGACAGTCAGCTATGTGGATAGTAGCCAAGGGGTTGACAAAAGGCTCCTCAGCAACTTGTGCATATCTTACCTAAGGGGAAGGATCTCCCCTTCGTTTTTAGCCACTTTATCTCATCGCATTGCAATATGTAGGTTGATGCATGCTAGAGGAATTGTTAATCTGATGATCAACATCTTAATCATTGGAAGAGTGATGCATAATGAAAACTGGCAGAAGAGCGTTGTAGCGGCCACGATTCGTGATTATCTCCTCATCGTAGAGCACAAGTGTTGGTCGTCCCCTTTGCCGCTTCCCTTGTGATCGGGGTTGTGAGTTCATTCGGGAAGCGGATGCTTTCCTTAGGAGCCATGACGTTAGAGATAAGACCTATACACCCTACACCAAAAAATTGAACGGTGTCATTGAGCGTTAGAACCACTCTATGGGTGACGCGGTTCGCACTATGTGCATTGCGTCTGGTCTATCAGAGGGATTCTTCTTTGAGGCCATTTTGGACATGATGTGGGTATGGAACGGAGTTCTCTATGGTCCCTTACCTTGTCTTATCAATCCTTACCAACATTGGTATGGGAAGCACATAGATCTTCGTCATGCACCCATTTAAGGTTGCATCGCCACCGTCTAGCTCCCTGACGACTATCGTGACAGCAAACTTTCTCCCAATGGTCATCTAGGCACCTTTCTTAAGGTGTCTTTTCAGTCAAAGGTACGGATGTTTTGGCACCCTCTACAATACCACATCATTGAACCGAGTGAAACACAGTTCTTTGAAGATATCTTCCATGTGATCCTTATTTTTTCCATGTTCAACCCTTTCGGGCCTATCGCCACTATAGCGGAGGGGATTATTCATTCACTACATTGATTTTTAATTCACTTCATTGAATGAATTATTCATTCACTTCATTCATTTCATTCAAGTTTCAGAAAACATGTGTGATGTGCATCTTTTACACGAGTTTGAAATGTCATGTACTATCGATTGAATTAGTTTTGGGTTTTTGAGAGCCTATGAAGACGAAGTCATCGCGTGCTCTTTTGTAGCAAGGAGGTGTTGCTGCTATCTAAGATCATGGTGCTAAGCATGCAAACCCTATACTCTAATGCAGAAGCACAAGACATGGATTGAACCTGTAATTGAAAAATAATATCAAGTACACGTATGGTAGAGGGAAAGAGCGGAGAAACACTGCTTCGCACAATGCGCTAACACAAACTACCCCATCCAAGGGTGCAACACCTTGCTAGGCCATCAAGGTTGTCCTTATAAGGGTCTCAACATGGTCGTCATCCTTTTCGATGAAATTTCCTCCAAGAAGTTATCAAGGCAGCCTCCTCTCCACGTTAGCAACCACTTCCAGGCTGATTCGGTCCTCAAAGAAATTTTGACCCTAAATGCTAAGCGGGCAGATTTCTGGCTGGGTTACTATGTTGATAGAGGGGAACTCAAGCAAGACACGCAACTTCTAGTCCTTCTCAACCAAGCTCACAAAGCACCACCAAACATACTTGGTAGACATAGGGAGATTCCAACACAGTCCAACAGTCCATACAAAAGCAGCTCCGTAACGGAGGGCTAAAGCTAGACATTAATACTGGGCTCTCACGCTTTGACACAACTCCTAACCCATAGTTAGGCAACATCAAGCAAAACAGCTCAAGCTAGGATGCTTCATCCTTGCAAGTTCCTTTGCCTCAATAGCAAGGTTTTCATGCCTTTAGGAGGTGAAGGGTGTTCTCTTGCCATGGCTACCAGACTCCTCACTGGCTTATTGGGGTCTTCAGATGAGAGCGGCTGAGGCATTATGTGGCAATGATGGACTTTTGGTCTTGGTTGTTAGAGTAACTGTTGAAGTTGCTTCTTGTGTTATCGGAGTAACTAGAGTGACTAAGTCTAGTCTGCTTTAACAATCGGATCTTGGCAAGTTGACCAACTTTACTATGCCACAAGAAAATGTCCTGTTAAAAGGTTGTAGCTTCCTCCACAGGAAATCTTCTCAATAAAAGGCACACAACTTTCTCTGTAAGGAAGCTTCTTGAAGTTTGGCAACTTGGTTGTGGTCCCTACTATTGATCCACGCATGTTGTTGCTGATGTAGGGTCGTTTCCACTCTTTCCTTTGCATGCAGTTGTTGAGACGTGCATGTAGTAGCTCATGCAATTCCAGATTCTAGCATGTACCATATGATGCTGAGTGGTATCTACTCTAGAGCTCTACTTCCATGTGCTGATGCAAGCGGTCCCTCTATTCTAGTGAAGTGTAGTCCTGAAACATCTCTGTCAGAACCTCCAGCTTAGCCCCACCACTTCCGTCACCATGGACTCCATGGATGCTCCCTTCAAGTTGGACATCACCACCTTCTTCCGCCCTGTTTCTGCTGAGGAGTATGCAAACCAACTACAACGTAGTGCGGAGAAGAGGTGGGAATTGCCCTGTGCGCTTGAAGCCACTAAAGCCCCGTCCGAGCACGCCTCCCAAGGTCGTCAACGTCAATGCATTTACGCGGGTGCCCATGCTGCCATCCTTGCATGCGGCTTCCGCCGCTCTTGGCTGTGAGCAGCCCATGGTCCCCAACTTTGGTGACGACAACAAGGACATGGAGCAGGACATTGATGAGGTCGGCGACAACGATGACAGCCCTTCATTGGCATCTCCATCCGCATCCACACCCCTACAAGTGCCAATACCATGACCGGTTTGTGGAGGGGCACATGCGGATAATTCATGCTGTAGTGTCTCATGTGAAGCATGCTACGTATGGCGTGGCGTTGCGTTTCTTGCGCATGGCGTATCGCCAGCCTGGCATGTACTGCTTGTACGACAAGCTCAGCAACGCGGCCATTTGTCGTTGATACTGCCCGGATTGTCCTTGCAAGCTATAGGATTGCGATTAGAAGCTTGTGGCGAGCAATCCTGCATCCTCGCTAAAGCCCAGCGAGTGTCACAACGAGCGTAAGCATGGTGCATGAGGACGGCCAGGGTACTTCGCAAAGTAGCCCAAGCTGAAGGCAAACATTGTCACTACCCTTAACAACATGTGTGTGCAAGGTGCTCCCCTAGACGCCACCATCATCCGCAAAGCTATGCTCCAAGTCACCCGTGAGGAAGGGGTCATGCAGTTGGATGGAAAGCTGTTTGAGCCGCTTTTTTTGCTGGCGTTCTGCCGTGCGTTCGTGCGGCGTGAGCTGAAGTGGGTGTGGCACCGGGAAACTTCGGCTCCTTTATGCGTGCCCGCTGATTGGCCGCAACGTTGTGAGCAGATGTTCCTCCGTGCCCCAGTGTACATGAAGCTGTACACCATCGATGAGCACCTTGTCATGAACGCGGACCACACAAGGGTCCAACTGATCCCCTCCCCTGACAGCACGTATGCACCACTAGGGTCCAAACACGTCCCAATTTTTGTACGTGACGAAAAGAGGAGCATCACCACAGTGCTCGCGACAACCCTAGCATGGGAGATGCTCCCGTGCCAGGTCATCTAATCCGGCTCAACTCAGCGGTTCCACCTGGACAACGTGCATGCAGACAAGGCACTAAAGTAGTACGGGCGGCAGTACACGCACACGCCTAATCGATGGGAAAACACGGAAATGACAAAGGACTCATTTGCCCACATCCTTCATCCGTGGTACGCTTGCAAGAGTGAAGAGGCTTGTGTTGAGTAAGGGAAAGCCACGGTGCTACTTATCCTCGATGCATGGAAACCCCATGCATTGGGGACATTCTAGTCATGGGTGCTGGAGCAATACCCGTGGGTGAAGCTCGTCTACATCTCTGGCAGATGCACGAGCAAGGTCCAGCCCTACGACGTTGAACTACAAACTCCCCTCAAGGACAAGCTGAAGGAAGGGTATTCCACCTTCATGGCAGACAACCTTCGTGACCAAGGCAACGTTGACCTCAGCATGAAGATAGTGAAGGAAACCGTGACTGGCTGGCTCATACAAGCATCGCTTTGCCTGGTTCACAGGCCCAAGCTCATCAAGCGTGCATGGGCTAACGTTGGAATCTCCAAGATTGTGCAATGCAACTTCCAAGAATGCGTACCTGAAAACATGCTGACGTTCCTTTGTAACCGAGCTATTACAAGCTGCCCTCTTTTCTCTGGCATACTCAGGGTCTTACCTGGGTTTTGGGGGAATTGCGGGTATCTTCCATTTTTTGGATATTCTGGGCGGATATTCATCGCGAGGTCCCGCTCGACCCCCATGGCTTGCGGCTGATTGGAGCAAGGAGGAGGGAGCAAGCGAGTGACGACATGAGGAGCATGTCGTCGCCAAGGGGGCGTTTCGCTCGCCCTTTATGTGGTGTTCCAAACACGCCACACAAGGGTGGCTTTCACCATCTCGGCGAGTAGCGTATCGGTTATGCTACCCGCCGAAGGGATGTTTTGACGGTTGACGCTGACAACCTGGGCGGTCAACAATAACGGTAGTTCTCCGGTGGCGTGTAAAACAGGGCAACTGCACCCATCGCCAAGAGCCATACAAGACCAACGCGGCTTCTACACAAGAGAGACAAATGACTGTTGATCTTGACGATCAACGGTGAGGGACATCTTACACAAGGCAGTAGGTGCAAGTAGGGCACCAAGTTCAGGTGCAAGTAGGGCACCTAGTACAGGTGCAAGTAGCTTGTTGTAGCAAGCGAGGAAAGTAGTAGGCTGAGGGTCAAAACTAGCCTGCCGAATAGTATAAATACCCTGTACTCAGTTCATTCTCATCAACCTATGCTTTCTAGCTCAAGTATCTAGACTTCTGTAAGTCTAATCTTTGTGCATCGATTGTGCTCTCCACACACCAAGGATTAATCTTCAGAAGGGACCCTCTCTCACATCTGGTATCAGAGCCAAAGCCACGTGTTGGGCGGACGCGCTACCACACATCGCAAAACCTCAAGGAGCGAAAGCACAGACTACGCTGGACAACGTCGAGGCTAGTCAAGAGGGAGATAGCTGGACCAGACTTTGAAACCAACGCATGAGCCGACCTTTGAAAACTTTTCCACATTTCAAGAGCATCTACATGGCCTATCGTGCGCGCGCTGGAGAGGACAGGTGACTCCCACGCACTTTGAAGACGTTAAATTCTCATCCCAGATTGCCGAATTTCTAGCGAATGTTTTATCATTACTACCAAAACACTACCAAATTCTTTCAAAGGATCTCCAGTGGCTAAAATTCATCTCGAGCCATGGAGCAGGCCCTATAGAAGATCATAGAGTAGCTAGGAGCCCTCAAGTTGGAGATCGAGCGACTCAATCGGAAGATGGATGACTTGCGTGAGGAGAGTGGTGCTGGATAGGTTGGAACGACATAGTCAAGGAGTCCGTCTAGACAAAGGCTCCGGAAGCATTCAATCCCTCTATCAAGGGAGCAAGCGTTCGGACCTAGTTGTTTGCAATGAACAGCTACTTTGGGGCTCTGGATCAACCTCCATAGGATGATGTTGTGCGTGTGTCATCCATGGTGACACTACTATGCGGAGCAACATTCGAGTGAAGGAGGCAGCTCACTATGCTAGCCACTCAAGGTGGTGGTGGGAACGTAGCTATGCAACATGCCGTGTTGTGGCAACCAGGCATGAGGCAAGATGAAGCGTGCGTGCCGAAGATATGGGAGCAATTTGAGCAAGCAATCAGAGATTTGTTCAATCTTGTGAACGCCTCCACGGTAGCACACAAAAAGCTAAAGCAGTTGAAGTTGATCAACTCGATGCAAGAGTTCACATGTCGTTTTTTGGCGTTGTGCTCGGAGATCAACAACATGAGCGAGTCGGACATGGCAGAGAAGTACAATGACGGATTGAGGGCAAAAAAACAACTCACGCTGGCACTCAGTGGAATCACAGAGTTCCATGCGATGGTGGCCACTACTGAGCGCGTTGACGCGCTACGCTACCATCAAGGGGGTTACTTTGAGAAACAGGAAAATCTTGAGCGTCGAACACAGTACCAACAAACCAACCCCATGGAGATAAACGTAGTGGAAGGAGGCTGGTAGGAAAGCAAGCTGCGTGGTGGGCACAGTTGGATCTACGGGAAGCCTGAGCACCACAAGTAAGACTACAAGAAGAAGTAGTAGGGAAACAGCAACCAACAGTGAGTGGCGGGCAGCCAAATGTTGGGGAATCTTTGTCCGCATAAGTGAACACCATCCCCAAAAGTCCTTCTACAATTAGGGAGCTGCCGAGTGTATTGTTGCAGAGCAAAGGCAGCGGGAGCATTCCAAGAATCTCGATGAAAGTCAAAATCTTATCGGTTGGTTCTGCAGACGACGAGGGGCGCCAGACTCGTAGGCAAATTAAAGCATTGCTAGGTTGCGGCCCGTCGCACTCATTCTTCAACGACGAGCTTGCAAAGAAGTTGGGGCTTGCATGGCTACACGGGAAGCCAACTACGGCCAAGTTGGTGGAAGGGGAGTTTGAGTGCAGACTGCCTCTGAAGCCTTTGAAGATCTGTCCGGGCAAGCTGTCGTCGATGTGAACTTTTGCACGTGCCCGATGGACACCTACGACATCATTTTGGGGCATAACTGACTCCACCGGTGGAATCATGTTGTGGATTGGGTGTGCAGCTAGGTGAAAGTGAAGAAATGCGAGGAGCTAATCGTTTTGTCGTTGTGTGCAGGAAGGACTCCAAGGCAGGCAAGGTACCGCAGTCGAGTTATGAAGCGTTGTCAGCGCAAGGCGAACCAAGTATACCATGTGTGGGTGCGCCAACGGGTTGCAACTGAAGAAGTGGAAGTGCAAGCAGTAGAGGCAAAGCAACAAAAGGGCGAGCAACGGAAAGCACCTATAGCATTGTTGTTGGAAGGCATCAAGGGAGTGTTTGAAAGTTACGTTGACATGTTTCCTGCTAAGCTTCAAAAGGGTTTACCATTGAAGCAAGACATCGACCATAAGATTGATCTGGTTCTGGGAGCAACTCCAATGGTGCGGGCTGCTTATCTTCTGAGCGATAATGAGCTAGGTGAGCTGAGGAAGCAGTTGTAGGAGCTAACAAAGCAAGGGCTCATCAGACCGTCTACATCACTATACGCTGAACCGGTCCTCTTAGTAGTGAAAAGACATGGGAGTTGCCATTGTGCATGGATTATCGCGTACTAAACAATGTTACGATCAAGAATTGATGCCCGCTGCTAAGGGTCAAGGAAATGTTTGACAAGCTAAGGGGAGTGTAGTACTTAAGCAAGATTGACTTGCGCTTGAGATACCATCAGATCCGGATTGCGCAGCAGGATGTGGAGAAGACGGCGTCTCCGACGCGGTACGCCCATTTTGAGTACCTCCTGATGTTGTTTGGGTTGACTAATGCTTCTGCAACGTTCATGAGCCTCATGAATAGGATCTTCCACCCTCACTTAGACCAGTTTGTGGTGGTGTTCCTTGACGACATCCTCATCTACTGTCGAACTTGCAAAGAGTATGAGCAACATCTTTGGCAGATGCTGAACATTCTTCGAGAAGAGAAGCTGTTTGCAAAGCTCTCCACGTGTGAGTTCGAGGACCGAGAGGTGGAGTTTCTTAAGCACATCATGAGCGGCAAGAGTCTTTGCATGGACCTAAAGAAGGTGGCAGCAATGAAGCAATGACCGACACCAAAGTGCGTGCGTGACATCCAAGTCTTCTTGGGGTTTGTTACCTACTTCCAAAAATTCATCTTCGGGTACGCAAAAAAGGAAGCGCCGCTGACTCAAGTACTAAGGAAGGATCACCAGTGGGAATGGGGTGATCAGGAGTAGAAGGGCTTCAAAGAGCTTAAGATAGCAATGTGTGACGCTCCGGATCTGGTGCATCCAGATTCATCCAAGGAGTACGTCATGGTGACAGATGCAAACGACTATGCCATTGAGGTAGTGCTGATGCAGGATCACGGAAAGGGGTCGTAGCCGATTCCGTACACGTCTCGCAAGTTGTAAGGGGCGGAGTTGAACTATGAAATCCATGAGAAGGAGATTCTAGCAATGATCCATGCATTCAAGCACTGGAGGTGCTACCTCAAATTGCGATGCTGCATGGTCTTCATGAGTCACTACACTCTAAAACACCTGAAGACACAACCAAACCTCAGTTGCCAACAGACTTGCTGGATGGAGTTTCTTGAGGGGAGTTTTGACTGCGAGATCCAATACAAGCCTGCAAAGGTGAACCGAGCACATCCTCTGTCCCTGAGGCCGAACTTGAGCCTCAACGCCATCTTAGTGCTGATGGGATCTCTAGTCATGCATAGCATGTTCAAGTACGGCTATGGCGTGGACATGGAGTACACGGCTGGTGCGCTAAAACACACCACATGGGATGGAGTGTATTGGCAAAGGGGACAGGAGCAAAGGATTGTTGTGCCAGACTATGGCCATTGAAGCAGTTGTTGTTGGAGGAGGCGCATGACACCCATGACTCGAGTCACTACAGCTTTGACAAGACGCTCAAGGCCATGGCACACTAATATTGGTGGTCATCTATAGAAACAGATTGCAAGAGGTTTGAGAGCAGCTGCGATGTGTGCCAACGCATCAACGCACAGAGGACCAAGCCACCAAGGGAGCTGCAACCATTACTTGTACGAGAGAGGCCCTTGACAAACATTTTGCTTGACTTCATTGGAGGGTTATGTATAACGTAGCAGGGTATGAACACGGTGTTGGTGGTGGTGGATCAGTTTTCCAAGATGGCACATTTTATCGTTTGTCCTGTGAGTATCACAGTTGCCATGACAGCTCAACTCCTCCTTAACCATGTCATCAAGCTACATGGAGTGCCGCACTCGGTAGTCTTAGATCACAATCCACGCTTCCCTTTGCGATTCTAGAGAGATCTCATAAAGCGAATGGGCACGCGAGTGCAGCTAACCATGCCATATCACCCACAGAGCGATCAGCAAACAAAGCGCACGAACTAGACTTTGGAGCAACAATTGCAGAGCGTGGTCCCACCGGATGAAAAGGGCGGTGAGAAGAAGCTCTGAGTGGCAGAGTTTGCCTACAACTTAACGATGTCAGCATTAACAAGGAAGTCATCGTTTGAGGTGGTCTATAGCCATTAGCCACTCAACCCAGTCGCCCTTGCTACGACAACTTCTCTTCCTATTGTGTAGTAGATTGTTGAAGGATTTGCCACCACTTGGGACGTGGTGCAGTAACAATTGTTGAAGGCATAGAAACAGCAAAAGGACAGGCAAATAAGCATTGCTCTTCGGAGGAGTTCCAATTGGGGGATCAGGTGATGCTGAACTCTGCTAACCTGCAATGGATGGGAGTGGGGAGTCCCAAGCTGAAACCACAATGGGTGGGTCCATTCCGCATTTTGTAGAAGCGGTCAGCCGATTCACACAAATTGGAGCTACCAGCTCACAACACCATCCATCAGGTGTTCCACATTTCCCTCCTTTGCACCTATCACGACCCCAACACCTTCTTCCACAGACGCGAGACAGCTTCACCTCCTGCTGTCTAAATTGAAGGAAGTGAAGAGTTTTAGGTGGAGAAGATTTTGGCGGACCGCCACAGGGGACGACGGCGTGAATTTCTAGTGCAATAGAAGGGGTACCCGGCGGAGAAAAACTCTTCAGGCCAGAGGTTAACTGCCATGTCCAGGGTACCAACATTGTTCTCCCGGAGTGTCGCACATGCGCTGGGATGTCGTTCCTCCAATGGGGGGGTGAATTTCACAAGGTGCCCTCTTTTTTCTAGAATACTCGGGGTCTCACCTGGGTTTTGGCGGTATTGCGTGTAATTTTCGTTTTCCGGATATTGCAGGTGGATATTTGTTAGGAGGTTTGGCTCTACCCTGACGGCTGGCAGCTGTCAAGAGCGAGGAGGAGGGAGCGAGCGAGCACGACGTGAGGAGCACGCCATCGCCAAGAGGGCATTTTTCTCACCCGTTGTGTGGCGTTCCAAACACACCACACGAGGGTGACTTTCACCCTCTCGGCAAGTAGCGTATCGGTTACGCTACCCGTCGAGGGAATGTTTCCACGGTCGGCCCCGATAGCACGCACGGTCAACGGCTATAGTAGTTCTCTGGTTGCGTGTACAATAAGGCGACCGCACCCACCGTCAAGAGCCATACAAGACCAACGCGGTGTTGCCAAGAGAGAACAATGACTCTCAATCTCAACGATTGACGTTGAGGGACTTCTCGCACAAGGCAGCATGTGCAAGTAGGGTACCAAGTTCAGGTGCAAGTAGGGCACCTATTACAGGTGCAAGTCGCTTGTTGTAGCAAGCTAGGAAAGTAGTACGCTGAGGGTCAGAACTAGTCGGCCGGACAGTATAAATACCCAGTACTCAGTTCATTGTGATTAACCTGTATTTTCCAGCTCTAGTTTCTAGACTTCTCCAAGTCTTATCTTTTCGCTATGATTTTTCTCTCCACACACCAAAGATTAATCTTCAGAGAGCACCCACTCTCACACCAGCAGTGAACAGCTTTGAAGAAGACGTTTTTAAAATCCTCACCTCTGTATAGGACTCCATGTACTCTGACAGTGTGTCTAAAGTAATACTTCCTTTGCAGTTCTTGCATGCATTCATATACAGTTCTTGCCTTCGGGATTCCTCACAGAGTGTCCAACCAAAGGGCAGACATTAAAGGCCTTCATGTTGACTTCGTGAGGTTGCAAACTGAAGGAACCTAAAGTGTGAATCCCTCGTTCGAGGGTGACATGTTACATTGGTTGCAATACCAACCTCCCATGTTGGGACCCGTTTTCTAGACCGTTGACCTGCAACCTACTTTGTATACACGTACATCGATACAGTGGTATCTTTTGTTTTGCTTATGCTAAATTACCCGCTTCTCTCCCCCGATACACTCGTGGTGTTTAGGGAGGGGGTAGGGTATCGACGCTCGACACCCCCTTCTCCCCCCCCCCCCCCCCCCCCCCCCCCCCCCCCCCCCCCCCCCCCCCCCCCCCCCCCCAACGTAGAAGTGAATTTGGGGATTGTTTCGAATGGTGTATATGACAAGTAACATGTTTATTACCCAAGTGCATGGTTACACAAGTGACTAATGCTTTTTTTTTTTTGCGTACGTACGATACACTACCTGCTACTCTCTCCCAATACACTTGTCGAGTTTGGAGGGTGGGGGGGAGGGATCGACACTCAATCCCCTCCCCCCCCCGTCCCGAAGTCAAGAGAGTATTGGACGGGTGTATTCAGTAGTTTATGTAAATGACATCTGATTCAATACACAAGTTTATTGATAAATTTGTCTACGAAGATTTACATGTGTACGATACGGTACCCGCTACAGGCCCCCAATACAGAAGAAGTCATGGGGCGGGGGTGTGGGCGTCATGAGACGTACGACGATACATTAGTTTTGGTGCATGGAATACTCCCCAATAATCTCCCTAGATACAATTCGAGGGGGGAGGGGGCGCCACCAACAATGAAAGCTTTGAGCAAATTCCGTGACCATGCTCTCCCAAACGTCAAGCGAATAAAAGTGGTCTATAGTATGTTTGGTCAAACGATGGTACAGATGAAAACAACCAATGTTTCATTTATGGAAAGAAGTAGCCAAGATGAAATCAACTACAAATATATGTGAATAGAACTGAGAAGGATTATGTTGAAGGAAACATAATGAATTCTCATGTGTCTTGAAAAAAATTGTTACCTATTCACTTGTCCAAGAGTGTCAAAAGAGGTGTACACACTTACAACAGCTTCGAGGAAGTTACAACATCCTTCCTATAGTATACATAGATCACATAGTGTATAAAAGAGGCACGATTAACCATACTGTAAAGCCTTTGACCCTTACCAACAAAACTCAACATAAACATGACTGAGGCTTGTCAAAATAGTGCAGGGAATCCCTCAAGCGCGTGGAAAGGAACTTGGGCCTCCAAAATTCATTCTGCACGAGAAGGAAGGCGCCACAACGAGTGGGCACCATAAGAGGTGTTTGGCATTTACATGGTGGATGTGACCTGCGCTTGGGCAAGCGTAACTTGGGCTACACGTGCCCAAATAGTGCGCAGTTTAGTGCATTGGAAAGCTCATGACCAGTGCCATAGCTTATCATATAATGTCCGTGTAAAAAGTGAAGTTAACAAAGAATTGTTTGATTTCCTTGGCAAAAGAAGTGACTGTCTCCAAATTCTTGCTCTCATAGCCTGAGGCGACCAGAAACATCGCGTTTCTTCTCAGATTCACCCAGAAGAGAAGAAGCAAACCACAAAGAAAAGTCAGACACGCCAGACACCAAAACTAATGACAAATGCATCTTGTCACACTTGCTTTTGTTTTTTTACATCATGCTCCCAAGATTTGCATAGAGGGATTCAATGATGCTATTGCCCCTAAACTTGTGCCACTCTCAAAGCAAGTTTCCACATCTGTATAGGATCCCACGAGGGATCTCATCTGTTGCCCAGGTGCTCCTCACACATGGTATAAGGATGTTGCATTTGTGTTTGTGTTTGTGTTTGTGTTTGTGTTTGTGTTTGTGTTTGTGTTTGTGTTTGTGTTTGTGTTTGTGTTTGTGTTTGTGTTTGTGTTTGTGCAACATCTGAGGCCAACCTTAGGCCCTCCGTTTCACGCAATTAAAAAAACCTTCTTTTGTTTTTGTTTCTGTGCAGGAAGCATATTAATCTTGTACAACTGCACTGCACATCTCAACCCTAGAGCTAATCAACCTGAGTCGAAGTCTGCCCATAGCGCTTCAACCACAGAGGATGGATAGAGAGAGGGAAGGTAGAGGGAGCAACGGGAGTTAGGGAAGACGGAGGGAGTGGTGGAAAGTTGTGTGAAATCCAGGGCCATGCATGTACACGGTCCTTGAGCAAAGGACAGTGTACTGTTCTTCACTGGTGGTGCCTATCATAGATAAGGATTGGTCACATTGTACCTCAAACCAGAAGCTTCAGTGCAACCAAGAGGGCATGGATGAGAGGGCAAGGCAGGGGGGCATGGAGCCTTATCCAGGGAAATGCAACCGCATCTACTCTGCCACATGGGCCCTCGCACGCTTGCTATGCCGTGTGCCCTAGCTTGATAGCCACGTGAAGCCCACACAGAGGTTGTTGCCACCAAACACAGACACGTCTCTTTGCCGGCCTTCACTAGTGTCAACCTCCCTCCCTCCTTACTCATTATTCAAAGGAGCGGGCTGGTGGGCGGCCCAGTACCTCTTTAACCTTCTCTGCCGCACTATGCCACAGGATTCATTGGCGCACGAAGGAGGCTGCAGGCAGCTGACGCATTGCAGCCATTGTCAGACGACCTGCACCCTGCCCACCCCAAGCCAGGCAGGCCCGGCAAGCCCGGGAAGTCCCCACCTTCCCTTCTTGTGTCTGTGAATCTTGTGAACGCCATCGAGCGCAGCAACGCCCACGGTTGGGCAAGAGTCGGCTGAGACGGCATGCAGCGGATGCACCAGAGCCGATGACAAAAGGACAAAGGTGTCGTGATGGCGCACGTCACCATGACGTGCGATCCTGCAGGCCTCTTTCCAACAGAATTAGAAGTGCCCAACTTCTCCAAACAAGGCAGTGACATCCTCATGTACACTGGTNCACCAACATTGAAAACTTTGAGCAAATTCCGTGACCATGCTCTCTCGATCGTCAAGCGAATAAAAGAGGTCTACAGTATGTTCGGTCAAACGATGCTACAGACGAAAACAACCAATGTTTCGTTTATGGACAGAAGTAGCCAAGATGAAATCAACTACAAATATATGTGAATAGAAGTGAGAAGGATTATGTTGAAGGAAACATAATGAATTCTCATGTGTCTTGAAAAAAATCGTTACCTATTCACTTGTCCAAGAGTGTCAAAAGAGGTGTACACACTTACAACAGCTTCGAGGAAGTTACCACATCCTACCTGTAGTATACATAGATCACATAGTGCATAAAAGAGGCACGATTATCCATACCGCAAAGCCTTCGACCCCTACCAACAAAACTCAACATAAACGTGACTGAAGCTTGTCAAAATTGTGCAGGGAGTCCCTCAAGCACGTGGAAAGGAACTTGCGCCGCCAAAATTCGTTTTGTACGAGTGAAGGAAGGCGCCACAACGAGTGGGCACCATAAGAGGTGTTCGGCATTTACATGGTGGATGTGACCTGCGCTTGGGCAAGCGTAACTTGGGCTACGCGTGCCCAAATAGTGAGCAGTTTAGTGCATTGGAAAGCTCATGACCAGTGCCACAACTTATCATATCATGTCCTTGTAAAAAGTGAAGATATCAAAGAATTGTTTGATTTCCTTGGCAAAAGAAGTGACTGTCTCCAAATTCTTGCTCTCATAGCCTGAGGCGACCAGAAACATCGCGTTTCTTCTCAGATTCGCCCAGAAAGGAAGAAGTAAACCACAAAGAAAAGTCAGACACCAAATCAATGAAAAATGCATCTTGCCACACTTGTCACACTTGTTGTTTTATTTTTCATTTTTTAATCATGCTCCCAAGATTTGCATAGAGGGTTTCAATGATGCTATTGCCCCTAAATTTGTGCCACTCTCAAAGCGAGTTTCCACATCCGTATAGGATCCCACAAGGCATTCCAGCTGTTGCCTAGATGCTCCTCACACATGGTATAAAGATGTTGCATGTTGCATGTTGTATTTGTGTTTTTGCGTCATCTGAGGCCAACCCTAGGCCCTCCGTTTCACGCAATTGAAAAAACCTTCTCTTGTTTTTGTTTCTGCGCAGGAAGCATATTAATCTTACACAACTGCACTGCACGTCTCAACCCTAGAGCTAATCAACCTGAGTCGAAGTCTGCCCATAGCGCTTCAACCACAGAGGATGGATAGAGAGAGGGAAGGCAGAGGGAGCGACGGGAGTTAGGGAAGACGGAGGGAATGGTGGAAAGTTGTGTGAAATCCAGGGCCATGCATGTACACGGTCCTTGAGCAAAGGACAGTGTACTGTTCTTCACTGGTGGTGCCTACCATAGATAAGGATTGGTCACATTGTACCTCAAACCAGAAGCTTCAGTGCAACCAAGAGGGCATGGATGAGAGGGCAAGGCAGGGGGGCATGGAGCCTTATCCAGGGAAATGCAACCGCATCTACTCTGCCACATGGGCCCTTGCACGCTTGCTATGCCGTGTGCCCTAGCTTGATAGCCACATGAAGCCCACACAGAGGTTGTTGCCACCAAACACAGACACGTCTCTTTGCCGGCCTTCACTTGTGTCAACCTCCCTCCCTCCTTACTCATTATTCAGAGGAGCGGGCTGGTGGGCGGCCCAGCACCTCTTTATCCTTCTCTGCCGCACTATGCCACACGATTCATTGGCGCACGAAGGAGGCTGAAGGCAGCTGACGCATCGCAGCCATTGTCAGACGACCTGCACCCTGCCCACCCCAAGCCAGGCAGGCCCGTCAAGCTCGGGAAGTCCCCACCTTCCCTTCTTGTGTCTGTGAATCTTGTGAACGCCATCGAGCGCAGCAACGCCCACGGTTGGGCAAGAGTCGGCTGAGACGGCATGCAGCGGATGCACCAGAGCCGATGACAAAAGGACAAAGGTGTCGTGATGGCGCACGTCACCATGACGTGCGATCCTGCAGGCCTCTTTCCAACAGAATTAGAAGTGCCCAACTTCTCCAAACAAGGCAGTGACATCCTCATGTACACTGGTCTCTATTTGCGTGCTAAGTCACACCACTTTCAACACTCTCACTGCTGCAATGGAAGGGCTGGATGATGCCGTGTGGACGCTTGTGGTTGGCTGGCAACATCCCCTACTCAAAAAGCACGAGTTCACCCTAGCCGATCCTGCAGACCTAGACACCAACCCACATGCTCTCGTTCGATATGCACGCCATGAGAAGATCTCAGTATCTTTGTTTGGTTGAGCATTGCAGTGGTGCACACCGGTTGAGCTCCCCGTNACCCCAAGCCAGGCAGGCCCGTCAAGCTCGGGAAGTCCCCACCTTCCCTTCTTGTGTCTGTGAATCTTGTGAACGCCATCGAGCGCAGCAACGCCCACGGTTGGGCAAGAGTCGGCTGAGACGGCATGCAGCGGATGCACCAGAGCCGATGACAAAAGGACAAAGGTGTCGTGATGGCGCACGTCACCATGACGTGCGATCCTGCAGGCCTCTTTCCAACAGAATTAGAAGTGCCCAACTTCTCCAAACAAGGCAGTGACATCCTCATGTACACTGGTGGGTGCTAAGTCACACCACTTTCAACACTCTCACTTCTGCAATGGAAGGGCTGGATGATGCCGTGTGGACGCTTGTGGTTGGCTGGCAACATCCCCTACTCAAAAAGCACGAGTTCACCCTAGCCGATCCTGCAGACCTAGACACAGACCCACATGCTCTCGTTCGATATGCACGCCATGAGAAGATCTCAGTATCTTTTTTTGGTTGAGCATTGCAGTGATGCACACCAGTTGAGCTCCCCGTCCTCTCATCCACCCCCCCCCCCCCCCCCCCCCCCCCCCCCCCTTCCTCTCCCCCTCCACTATGCTCTGCTATGGT
Source organism: Penium margaritaceum (assembly GCA_023375785.1). Lineage (NCBI taxonomy): Eukaryota > Viridiplantae > Streptophyta > Zygnematophyceae > Desmidiales > Peniaceae > Penium > Penium margaritaceum. The sequence goes on along the minus strand of SZWC01013314.1, from coordinate 5,114 downwards.
AGGCTGTGATTTGCTGAGCTGCATATTCCTTCTCCTTCTGTTGATTCTGCCTCTGCTTCTTCTCGTTCTGCTTCTGCCCCCTTTGCCTTTCCTGCCGTTGCTGCCGTTGCCACTGCCACCGCCACTGCTGCTGCTGCCCCCGCCGCTGCATTGGCAGGCAGTGGTTCATTGCTTCATGGCGTCCGGCGTGGGCACCTGCATGGCTGCTTGGAAGCGCCGTATGTTGGCGGCGTAGCCTGATGGCACGCGCAGCCGCAGCAGTAGGAATAGGAGAAGCAGCAGTATCAGGAGGA
>SZWC01013313.1:68317-80721 GCA_023375785.1 Penium margaritaceum | reverse complement strand
GCCTCTCTTGCTCGTTACTTCGCGTGTGTTCTCTTACGCTCATGACTCAACAGTCGAGCATCCATGGCGTTTGATGTCTAGCGTGCTTGGCTCATCCTTCCTACTTCCCTCCCTCTCTCCCTCACTAGGATCCTTCATCCACTGGTATCAGAGTAGTGGAGAGAGAGGGCATTGCGCTCGCGAATCGAGTACTTGATCTCAGTGTGCGGCCGATCTCCTTCGCCACGGCCGCTTTCGCCACCGTTTCTGCCACGTGAAGACACACGCGAGTGTGTCACCTTTCCGCTCCCGCGGGATTGCTCGCATCTGCGATTGCTACAGATGTGTAGCTGCCACATCTACGGTAGTAGTTTCAACAACAGCACCGTCCTGAGTCGCAGCATTCTTAGCCGCGTTCGCTGCAACTACAACGGCACCAGCTACACTACGAAGCGAGCACTTGCAACTGCAGAGCCAACACCACTAGCCACTGTTGCCGCCACATTCAATGCAGCAGCAGGAGCAACTGTGGCTCCGCAGACACGCACCCACAGCAGCAGCTCCAGCTACTGCTACAGGTCCCGCTGATACAGCCAGAGCAACTACAGCCAGGGTCTAGCACACCTAAGCTCCCGCAGCAGCAGCACCAGGCTTAGCCTCGGTGACGTTAGCATGCACAGCTGCACCTGCAGACTGGAGTGTAGGTGTAGGTGCAGCTAAGGGCCCTCTGTAGCAGCACTATTTGTCGTAGCAGCCGCGGCTGCCACAACAGCCACACTATAAGCAATCGTAGGCACAGCAGCCTCAGCAGCTACATCCCAAGCAGCTGCATTCTATGCAACAGCAGCTGCTCACAATTGTAGCAACTGCATTTCAAGCAGCCACAGCCAAAGTAGCAACAGCAGTTTTTCACCGCAGCAGCTGCACTCTAAGCCGTCGTATAAGTGCGAGTACAGTCACTGCATTGCCTCAACCGCATCAGCAGCAGCTGTCGCAATTTAAATCATGCTACAACAATACGTTCCAGTGTAACAGTGCCACACGTTGCAGCAGCCTTCGTGCCTCCGTGCTGCCGGTGCTGCCGCCAGCTTCACTACTCCACCGTTGCGGTGGTGCGGCAGCTTCAACGCTAGCAAATCGTGACAGTCCAAGCGCGTTCCCTGTTGGAGTGATGCTCCTCACCATGGCAGGAGTGACTCCAAAAAGGAACACAAAAGAGACAAGCCGTAGTGGCTTAGTGGTTAATGGTGTCAACCTATAGAGGCAGGGGCCCGGGTTCAAGTCCCACAAGATGAATCTCTGTCCTGCCTCAAGGGAGGTGGAAAATAGATGCCAGGAAGCTAGCTCAACCTCTAGAGTTCCTCTTTAAGTTTCTAGAAGGCCAGAAGAGGGTCCAGGAAGGTGGCACGCCTTCTAGAACAAGTGACTTGTCCTACAAGGCATCTAGAAGTGTCAAAGTCTTCTGGAAACCTTCCCTACTAGAAGTAAGCTGAGGAATCTAGGAAGGGGCAGAAGCTTCTAGAGGAAGGAAGGGATGCCTTCCTAGGTGGGAAAAGGACAGCCTACCAAGGGCCACTCTAGAAGCCATAGAATCTGCTAGGGAGCTCCAAATTTGGCATGCTTTGGTGTTCTGGAAAGCTTAGATCAGTGGCTATAAAATTCCACTGCTTCTGAGTCTTGGTCAAGTGTTCTTTCCCAGTCAATTGAGGCAAAAAATGTTGCCACGCTCTCTGACCAGTTTTCTGCCATCCTTGGATCCATTTGCCGCCATAGTTTAAGTCTCTCCAAAAACAGTTGGTGGTGTGAACCAGCTACTGGTAGGGACCCTCTGGGGTGCACACTCACCCTCGGGCCAACAAAGATTCATGGGCCCATGCCTATATGGGGTTCAAAGCCAGCTTGATTTCACGCTTCCAATAGCAAGACATGGCCACCAGCGAGCAAGAGAGCAGCCGCGCTATCCTTAAGTTTGATGGGACAGGCTTTGCCTTGTGGAGGTGGCAGTTTGAGGTCTTCCTGGACAGCAAGGGAATGCTTGAGCTTGTGAAGGGTGATGAGACTGCTTCGATGGATACTGCAATGGCTGAGGTAAAGGAGGCATACAAGAAGCGCAACAAAAAGGCGTTGGCGCTCCTTGTGTCCGCGTGATGCCCGCCACAACTTGGGCACATCCAAGGATGCACCCTGGCCACATAAGCATGGTGAAAACTATGCTCCATCTACCACTCGAGCAACCTTGCCAATCAGCTCTTCGTCTTCAAACAGCTCGTCACCCTCCGAGCCAATGAAGGCTACAACGTCATGGAGATCATGCAGCAGATTGAGTCGCTCGCAGCGGAGTGCGTGGCCACGGGTTGGGAGGTCGACTCTTAGTTGCAAGCTATGATCCTCCTTCTGGCCTTGCCGGACAGTTTGAGTCCCATGATCACAGTCCTTGGTGGCTGGACTTTTGACGAGCTGAAGTACCTGAAGGTTGTTGAGTACGTGCGCAATGAGTGGATGCGACGTGGCGGTCGAGAGAGTGCAACCGCATCAAGTTCAGCTTACACGGTTCATCCTCAAAGTAGAGACCAGGCGACAGGTGGAAGAGTGCCAAACAGGGCACCAAGAAGGATGACAAGAAGGAGGAGTGCTTCAACTGCGGCAAGGAGGGCCACTACGCGCACAACTGTCCCAAGAAGAAAATAGATCGGTCGCAGCAGGGCGGGAAGAAAAATGAGCACGCCCTTATAACGTACGGCTCCACCAACTTGAAGGATCTGGGAGTTGCCGTCATTGACTCCGGATCAGGCCGCCACACGCAATGCAACAGGGCAGCATTTGTCACCTACGGCGACTCGGAGAGACGCATGACGGTGGCCAATGGAAAAACAGAGGTGGCCGCCGGTGAGAGTAACGTCCGCATTGAGTCAATTTTGGATGGCAAACCTGCTCTCCGTCAGCCGCCTTACCAACAAGGGACTTGAGGTGCTCTTCACAAAGAAGGAGGCCGTCATCTGTAAGGAGGGCAAAGGTGAGGTGATTGCGCGTGCCATGAGGGAGGATGACTTGTACCGGCTACGCGCAAAGATCCTCAGCAGCCGGGCGGGGTCCAACGCCGCCAATCTTGCAACAAAGGATGGAGGAGACCTGGACCTATGGCACCGTCAACTCTGCCACATTTCTCCATCGACAGTGAAGGAGATGGCTAAGAGGGAAGTGGTGCGGGGTCTCCAAATCAGTGGCCTTGATGGAACAAAGGAGACAGTGTGTGAGCCATGCATCATTGGCAAATCAACGCGGCAGCCGTTTGTAGCCAAGGGGACACGTGCATCGGCAAAACTGGCCATGGTACACACAGATTTGTGTGGACCGCTTGAGAGCTCCATCGACGGAGCTCGCTACTTCCTCACCTTCATCGATGACCATAGTCGGAAACTCTAACTCTACCCAATGAAGCGGAAGAGCGAGGTCCTTAAGTGCATGCAGGAGTTTGTGGCAGGTGTGGAGCGGCAAACAGAGTTGAAGGTGAAGGCGTTCCGGAGTGACAACGGCGGTGAATATGCGGGGTGCATTGGGTGGATGAAGAGCAAGGGGATTGAGTGACAGAAAACAACTCCACTCTCCCCACAACAGAATGGCGTCACAGAGAGATCGAATCGCACAATCCTTAACATGGTGCGATCCATGTTGAGCGACGTCGGCCTTACACAACGGTATCGGGCGGAGGCAGTAAGGACATCAGCGTACATTATGAATCTCATGCCGACGAAGTCATTGAAGGACAAGGAGAGCAAGGCGTGGAAGACGCCACAAGAGGTGTGGAGTGGGAGGAAGCCGGAGGTGGGTCACCTCCGCACATTTGGTTGTGTTGCACATGCGATGGTACAGGCACGTGAGGGACGGAGCAAGCTGGAACCGCACACCCGCCGGTGTATTTTCCTTGGATATGAGAGCGGAAGCCATGCGTACCGGCTCTTTGACCCAAGGAGGCAAAACATTGTGCGGAGTCGCGACGTCACGTTTGACGAGAAAAGCCGTTGGATAGACAAGGAGGCAGGTCTGTCCAAGAGGGAGGAGTGGATGCCACTCCTTGAGGGGGAGACGCCGGAGGACGTGAATAAGGGTGATGTCCTCGCATCACCACCAACCGGAGAGCATCGCCTAAGGGATGGGCAAGCGGTAGAATTTGTTCCGGCCAGTTTGGATGAGGAATCCGAAGCACCGGAGATGGACGTGGAGGCGGGGTGTCGACCAATGTCGCCAAGATATCCAAGAGAGGGGGAGCAGGCGCTTGGAGGGAATGGCGCCGAAAGTGGACAGTAACAACAAAAACCGCCTCAAGAGCCCCGCACGAGCAGCTGTGTGCAAAGAAAGACTATAAGGTACGATGCCAATAAGGACATCTGGACTGGGTTCGCACAAGTCTTCTTCACGCAAGAGGAGCATGAAGGAGGCACTACACCAGAAGGATGGGGCTGGGCTGGAGGGAGCAATAAAATGTAAGCTTGCCTCCCATGAGGACAAAGGCTCCTCAGTTGCAGGTTGAGCATGGACGAATGCCATGGGTGATGCGCAAGGGGAACATTGTTGGAGTGATGCTCCTCACCATGGCAGGAGTGACTCCAAAAAGGAACACCAAAAAGACAAGCCATTGTGGCTTAGTGGTTAATGGAGTCAAACTATAAAGGCAGGGGCCTAGGTTCAAGTCCCACAAGATGAATCTCTGTCTTGTCTCAAGGGAGGTGGAAAATAGATGCCAGGAAGCTAGCTCAACCTCTAGAGTTCCTCTTTAAGTTTCTAGAAGGCCAGAAGAGGGTCCAGGAAGGTGGCACGCCTTCTAGAACAAGTGACTTGTCCTACAAGGCATCTAGAAGTGTCTAAGTCTTCTGGAAACCTTCCCTCATACCAGAAGTAAGCTGAGGAATCTAGGAAGGGGCAGAAACTTCTAGAGGAAGGAAGGGATGCCTTCCTAGGTGGGAAAAGGACAGCCTACCAAGGGCCACTCTAGAAGCCATAGAATCTGCTAGGGAGCTCGAGAGCTAATTTTTGTGTTCACCAACCTGATGTTCCATGTGAGGCAAAGCTGACAGACTTCGACCGTGATTGTCAGTTGCAGCAACTAACCACTGAAGGGGCAACCCGTCGATACAATGACCTTGACAAGGCATTGAAGAGCGTAGCCCAAGTGCAGAAGTAGCGGCGATCACAACGGGCTGTAGGTATTGATGCCATCGCTAGTGGTAGCGAGGAATTGCCTACCTCAACAACATTGGAGACGATCATGAACATGCCCTTCCTCTATAGTGTAGAGATGTTCCGAAAGGGTGTGAAGTTGACCGATTAGCTAAATCGCATGGAGCACGTTCTAAGTGTCCATAAGGCTCCACTCAGTCAGCGGGGCAATCTTGCCACGATGTAGCTTGAAGACAAGCTCTTCAAGTATGTAGTCAAGGAGTGGGATATGCAGCAGCCACACCTTGAGTGGCATTCCATGCCATGGGAGACCTTTTGTGCCATCATGCGCAAGAAGTGTACCCAACGTGAGGAGGCACAACGTGCCTTCAAGATCGAGGGCATTAAGCATCTAGGTAGCTCGATTGATGCTCACTTAAGTGAGTTCGCAACCCTCGTGGAGGAAGCCAAAAGCTTCACCGAGGGCGATGGGACGCAGATCTTCAAGTACCCAGAGTGCCTCCTACTTGAGTACATGTGTGATAGTCTTTCCAGCAAGAAGCTCAAGGAAAATATCACCAAAACAACAACTGGTGAGCCTTGGACAAGGTGGATGGCATTTTAAGACTGGATGAGTGAAATGTATTTGGCAAACCCACAGCAATACTCATTTGCAGCTCCAAACATGTATGCACAGCAAAGCCGCGACATGCGCATGGATGTCGCGAGATCGTAGGGGCGACCGGGCAGTGAGGCGGAGCCAAGGGCAAGTAGTGTGCAAACCCTCTAGTTCAGAAGATTGGCGGACACAAGACCCTAGACCATAAGTTCAGCCATAGTAATGATGAGCTATAGGCAGCGCATGAGCATCATAACAAAGCCTCTCGCGATAGACTTTGCCACGAGTACATGCCGCTTGGCCATTTTAGGGCTCAATTCCCTGAGGCTATTGGTGGTGGACAAGAGGCCGTAGCATTAGCTGCAATAATAGAACCTCGTGGGGATGGTGTAGCAGGAGGTCACAGACAAGGCCGTGGACATGGCCGAGGTTGTGGCAAAGGAGCGGCTATGGAAACGGGCATGGCTGTGATGCGGGTTTTCCTCACCCCTGAGTGACGTTACTTGGGACCACTTAAGGGTACAAATTGATCACAAGTGTTTGTTCATGTTTTTAGACAAGGGTGTTGAACAATCTTAGTTTTTTTTTTACGAGTGCTAACTTCTCTATTACTTTATCCCCTCTTGTTGAACCTCATTCTACACTTGCTGACCATCATTATGCACTAAACCTTGCACCTTCGGACAAGATGCGTGATCAAACATACTTAGTGGTGGCGACACCAACCACTGTGCAAGAGTTGTGAGATGTAGTCATTGAAGCAAACACCCTCAAAGCAGAGAATTCAACCATGTTCTCGGCACCTTTGGTTTGTGATTTTGACCTAGTCGAATATAAGGACTGGAAGGTGCTAGCCAAATTCACACATTCCTACAAAATGTGGTCTCAAGTGGGTAAACCATGGGAGTTCCAGCACACACCGTACAGATTTCGTGTTTGTCACAAACTCGGGTTGCTATCGTCGAGCCTGTTCACTCGGATGAGTAGAGGTAATACTACGATACAGTTTAAAGGACACCTAACTGGTGCTCCCTGAACGTACTGGCCAATACTAGAGTAGATAGCGTATTTGTTAGCCTTTGCATTACCCGAAAAATTAACTTGAAGTACGAGCCATCGAATGGTGCATTTGCCTTAAGGGACAACCGTATAATACCCGTGACAGATACATGTAAGTGAAGTTTTGTATTATATGGTACATGGAGTGTCACGTTGAAAGTAGTAAAGCTTTTTCACCCATTTGATATGGTGCTAGGCGATCTCTCACTACGTGAAAACAAATCTCTGATGTGTTTTTAGTCAAAGCTTTCGATCCTTTGAAAGGGAAATCATCACTTTATAATTATTTCAAGTATAAAAATGTCACCGACACGACTCAAGATCCGTGTCGGCTTGTCTGCGATGCAAATAAAGAGACGTGTTCGACGAGGTTTTTGATGCTTCTTGGCTCAACTACAGAAAGTGGAGAACGACATAAAGGAAGATACGCCACAAGAGATCAAATGTCTATTGGCGATGTTCTCTCATGTATTCCAAGACCCATCGGTAAAGCTTCCACTGGAACGACACATGGGCCACACGATTCCACTGCAATCGGATGGGAATCCTCTACTCAGACCCTTGTACCGCCTCTGTCTGGTAGAGAGGCAAGAGGCCGAAAAATATCTCAAAGCGTACCTTGCAAAGGGGTGGATAGAGCCAAGTAGCTCATTGTATAGTACACTGACTCGTTTTGTCAACAAAAAGGACGATGGTTCACGCATGTGCGTGGACTACCGAGCTCAAAAAAAGCTGATGGTGAAAAGTCGATTGCCCTCACCGTGGATCAAGGACCTGTTTGACTAAATCCAAGGGGAAAGGGTCTTTTATTCCTTGGATTTGTCTCAAGGGTACCATGAAATACGCATTACGAAAGATGATGTCCCTAAAAACGCGTTTTGAACGCACATGAGACGCTATTGGTTTTCAAGTTTTGTGCTGCGGGCTAACGAACTCCCCGGCAGCATTCCAAGGAGAAATGAAGTGAATGCTTGCTAAGCAACTTGGCCAGTTTGTTTTGATTACCTGGACAACATCCTCCAAATCCATGGAAGAGCACATAAAACACCTGCGCGAGGTCCTCACGATCCTTTGGGGACAGAATTTCCGTGCAAAAGTGAGCAAGTGCGAGTTCCACAAGATGAGCTCAAAAACCTTTGACACATAGTCGGCAAGGACGGTATCCACGTCGACCCTCAAAAGGTCCAAGCCGTTGTGGACTGGCCATGTCCAGAAAATGTTGGGCATACTCGTTCTTTTCTCGGCCATGTAAACTATTTCCAATGGTTTACCCTACTGCCACATGAATTTGTTACAATGTCATTATTTTTTTTAAATGAATTTATGTATTCGTGTGCAAGTGCAACAAATTTATAAGTTTCTGTGTGCAATTTATCAATCATGCATAGACCCGTTTGAGCTTCTGCAATAACTAATTCAAAAGTGCGCTTTATTGCTCCCGAGATGTGGTTGCGAAGGAAGTTTCTGACCCATATTCCACGTTTTTAATGCACAACCTATGGAACATTGAGCACGCTCTTGAAATCTTGCTCTTTTTGTGTACGGTTTGCAAATATTGTTTTGTAATCGTGTGCAAACTCAGTAGCATTTCAAAAACAAAAATTGTGTGTGACCCCTAAATTGTTTAAATGCATAAATTCTTGTCGCACTAGGGTATGCAAGGGTATTTGACCCTAGAAGCGTCGTTAGCCAGGCTCACGTGAAAAGATGCGCATTAGGATTGAACTTTTGACTACAAGGTGGCTTTTACCAAAGTCAACAAGCTTTTATCCACATCGCTTTTCTTAGCTCTTCCCGACCCATCGCAACCGTGGGAGGTGCGATATGATGCGTCAGTAGTAGGAATTGGAGTATTCCTCATGAATTATGGTTACCTAGTTGTGTCTGAGAGCCAGAAGCTCATCCCTGCCGAGACGGAGTATACAACTGGGGATCAAGAGCTTCTCGCGGTGGTATTTTCTTTCAAAATGTGATGTTACCTCAAGGGCGCTAAAGGGGATGTGACAGTCATGACCAACCACAATCCCATTGGTGTTTTTCCAAACGTAACCGAACCTGTCAAGACGACATGCACGTTGGAGCAAATACTTGAGTTGATTCTTGCTCACATGGGAATATTGGTCTGAACGCATCAACGTGGCTGGTTCATTGAGTTCACAGCTAATGGAATTTTAAGCAACCTCCGAGGTCGGCAGGTATTTTATGGCCATTGTGACAGTAATCGTGCAAACACTAGAGCCCCCTGCACCTCTCTAGAAACCACCTCGAGGGATTATCCACTACAAAAGTTCTCTAAATAGGATCCAGATGGAATACTACGTAGATTCCTGGTTTCAAGACTCTTGGAATCAAGACACTCACTGATTGGTGGAGGCCGCACGAATCTTTTGGCATGGAGAACAAGTTTTTGGGCAAAACTCGGGAGACCTTCAAGCAAATATTATCTCCTACTTTCACGACCTGCCGGTCGTAGGTCATGTGGAACCTTGAAAGACCGGACAGTTATTCTCGGACCACTATTGGTGGCCAAGATAGGGTGTACATGTTCATTGGTATTGCATGGAATGCAACCCATGTCTTCGTGATAAGGCTAGTATCAAAAATCCTAATGGACTCCTCCAATAGCTTCCCATCCCTGGAACTCCAAGGGAGTGTGACAGCATGGACTTCATTACTGGTCCTCTAGATATGACCCATGGCCACAATGTAATACTAGTGGTTATGGATCTTCTGACGTAGATGACATAATTCATTCCTACAGCCACTGGCGTGAAATCAAAGGAGACCACTTGTCTATTCTTTGAGGGTGTCATAAATTACCATGACTTGTCTTTGTGCATTATTTCCGATCAAGATAGAAAGTTTGTTAGTAAGTTCTGGAAAATGATGCACGAGTATTTTGACAACGAGTTGCAAATATCGATAGCGTTTCATTTTCAAACTGATGGACAAACAGAGCGCATGACCTGCACTCTGGAGAGTATGATCCACATGTACATGGACCTTGCCATGAATGACTGGGATGAATTCCTCGCACCGACGGATTTTGGGCTGAATGACTTGGTGAACGACACTACATAGTTCACATTGTTTGTATCGAACAGTGCTGGGCATCTAGAGGTGCCCTCTTCATTGGTGAAGAGTGGTAGTAGAAGAGGACAGGTTCATTCTGCTCAAGCCTTTACCAAGCGCATAAACTCCTTGTTACTGGAGGCGAAGGGTCACCTTCAAACTGCTCAGCAACGAAAAAAGGCATATGCAGACAAAAGTTTCCGCGAGGTCTTGTTTGACACATTGGTGACTAAGTGTTGCTTAGCACTTAGAATCTTTGGCTGAAGTTACCATGAGCACAAAAACAAATACCAAAGTGGTTTGGGCCATTTTTCGTTGTTGTACGCATCGGGTCAGTGGCATACCGATTACTGCTTCCTTTGAGGATGAAGATACATGACGTGTTTCATGTGAGCCTATTGGCTCCAAACACTGTAGGAGAAACCATTCGACCACCACCAACAGTCCTTCCTGCCTATGGCCAGTACAAAATTCTTTGTCTACTCTAGTGTCTACTCTAGTGTATACTCCGATTGTATACTCCGGTAGGGAAACCTCGTTCATTAGGTCGGATGTGGACCTCAACATTACTCATGGAAGCCCGAATCTTGGTTTCCCACAGGGGTGGTCAGCGAGTACTAAAGCAAGCTGGCAGCTCACACAGATTGACGCACGCCATGGGGCATTTCCTGAAAAGGAAAAAAACATTACCGCAAGGCAGCATTCATGGATTGCGACCATACGAGGTTGGGGACGCCCAACATGGTTGTCCCGCGGACGCTCCCCCCTAAAGTGGGAAGGCCACTTGCCATGCTGACCAACAAGCTGTAGGTTGGGTTGAAGTGCCATGCATGTATTCACGTGTGGCTGGTGATTGAAATGATTAAATTTCTTTAACAGCATTGACGACTCACTATCGGGCACTCTCACTTGTGGTCATGAACCGTGACGGTACATAATGAGTGGGGAGGAATGTAGCGGGAGGGTCAGTTTGGCCCTCCCACCTAGCATTAGTAAGGGAGTGGTTTGCAAGCACCCCTTGCTTATAGGATGGCTGGCCGGTAGCCAGCCATGTGCTGGCCGCCGGTCGGCCAGCGGCCGGCCGGCTAGGTGGCCGGCAACCGGTCACATGACCGGCCGGCCACCCATCGGCAAGCCACGAGCCGCCGATCGAGTTGGTGGTTTGATCCGTGTCTAAGAGGCTAAGGCTTGTGGCCTTGTGCCCTTGCCTTTCCGTGGCCAGCAAGAGTGAGCAAGGATGAAGATTAGAGTGTGAGCAGGAACGAGGTGCATACGAGAGAAGCCGGTCTAAATTGACGATCGTGCATCGCACGTGACGATTTCGCGCCTACGTGTCAAGAACAAAACTCGAGTTCGTCTACGTGAATCAATGAGTTTCAAAACTGGAAAACTCATGCAAAATCATGAGTTCGAGCTGATACCCCCTCGTTTTGGAATCAGAACGAGTGAGCAAGGTAAAAACAGAAATGGGCCTCCAAATACTCGAAACATTCAAGTCTCCCTGCATGGGTCTTTAATGATGATTGCCCCCAAGAGTGACAGAGAGGAAAAACCCCTCTAGTGATTTCTGCACACCATGTTGTGAAATGCATTGACGACCCATGTGAAGGAGCTGGAGACACTGGCGTTGCATTGTGTGAAGGATGCATATGTCTCCTCGTCCACTTGCACGACCAGTGGAAGAGGTACATGTCTTCATAGATATTTTTCACTTCCTTCATGGCATAGGTTGAATATGCTGAATTGGAAAAGTAGATGACTTGGCATGACTTTAGGAAATCTAACATGTTCAAGGAAAGGTATGGGCCTGATGGCTCGGTCACCCACGTTGCACGCACTCTTAAGCTGGCACGTCCACGAGTCGATGTTTTCAGATGACATATCTATCTCTGAAAAAAATAAACAATGTATCCGACCCTTCCTCCCCATGCTCGATCAGTGACATGCTCCGCTGATCGAGCATGGCTACAAGGGTCATGTGACCACCGCTCGATCGCGACCATCCCTCCCTCACAAGATCGTGATGGATCGATGACCCTTTTCTTTACACGCAAACTCCCTTTTATGATTTAGGATTTTGTATGTTTCACACGGGTGGAGCCAGTGCAAAGAATGAAATCCTCCATCCTGATAGGGGGTTTGTGCGTAAAAGAAAAGAAATAAAAGGGTCATTGCTCCATTGCAATTGAACAAAAACGCCCATTTCAAATATTATACTATTTGTTAACGTCACGCAAGATACCCCTGGTTTGCAAAGAGAATGCTTTCAAGCCCAACTCCTCGTTACATTCGGAGTCGAGGATTTCATTATCTGTGTGGGCATCTGCCGGGCCCCACAGTGGTGGGGTCCATCAGATTCCCTTTCATCGCATGGTTTTTTTTACCTCCCACGTAAACCCCTCCCTCTAACAATGACAAACACCTCAAAGTAAGGCTTTGCGATTGTTTGAGGAGTATGGTGGCATCATCATACCGACTTTGCATTTCATGTAGCGATGACATCTTGTTCGTGCGCTCTTTT
>SZWC01013313.1:25277-42689 GCA_023375785.1 Penium margaritaceum | reverse complement strand
GTGTACAAGGAGCCCGGAGAAGGGAGCAAAATAAAAGACTGACTGTTAGAAAACGAAACTACTGTTGCGTACAACCCTGGCCATGACACTTTGTATCCGATTCTAGAATTGTGTCATTGATTCAATGACGTCATTCATTTGACAAAACTATATTTGTAACGGTTTTTAGCCATGTACAAAATGTTTGAAATTAAATTTCAAGTGAATTAGGGTATCTGGTGTTTTCAGACTGCCCTTGAGAAACGCGTTGAACTACGCCGTAAAAGTATAAGGGAGTGCCTGGCTAGAACGTCCAATTTGCATTCAAACATGACTTAGCTTTTGAAAGGGTACGCAATACAATATTGATGTGGGTGCCAAACTCCTATGTGAGGTGAGTAAGAATGGCTACATTCAACGTATGTACAACATGCATATGTTGAAAATGATAGAGACAAAGATGAGACGGGAATGGGCATCAGTATACAAAACAACATTCCAACTGTTCTCACATCATTCCCTAGGCACTACAACAGATCTCTTAGGATGACAATGTTTGACGGGGGCAAGGATAGCCATGTGTGAGCAGAATTCATGCTCCTAAAAAGAAGTGGGAGTAGTAGAGGCAGCTAGAATGATTAAAATGGATGGGGAACAGGAGGTACACGCAATAACTGTGGTGGGAGTGAGAGAAGTGGATGTTGCTGGCAAGTGAAATTACAAAGGTGTATTACTGGTATCTACAAAGTTGGAATGTGTTTACTCCAACATTTGCAGACAGTTTTCTCATGTGTGTGGTTCCATTCATTCTTTAAACTCAACAAAGTGTAATTCATTTGATATCGAGAACCAGATGTGGTGTTAGTAGGGGTGGGATGATAGAGATTTAGTCGATGTAAATTGATGACTTGTGTGAGCATATCTCATTGTCATAGAAGAATATTGTGTGTATCTAGTCCCTTTCTTTCAAATGTTGTTGGATGCATTGTGTTGTCAGAAGCTTGCTGATGTTCCAAGTGTTGCACACCTATTGTATGTTGTCATGGAATTGATTCAACCCATGTGGCATCATACTTGATTTTACATCGTCTGTGTTCCTTTTGGCCATGCTAACAACGGTGGGGACAGGGGGGAAACTTTAAACTGAGATAAAGGGGCATTTAAGCTAGGAAGGGTCTTTCAATTCTATGGTAGCATACTTACACTTTAAGGTGCATCCAAACATTGGATTCCATGGTTCCTTAGAAGCGCAACGCATTCATAATCAACGAAATCGTGGCATGCTCAAAACAAAGACGTACACATAATGCAAATAAAAGGTAAGCATACCAAGCACGGTGGAGAACCACTTGTTCATTGTTTTTTACTGGTGCTTACGATGCTCGTTGTAAACTAAGCATGATCACACATTCCTCACCACCTTGACTGAGAAACCCGCCTAAAGGGTGAGGACGGTTCATAAACGCAGTCTACATGATGTGGAGAGGTTACAGATACCCCTTCATGGAAGATGTGATGAGGATTGTCTCTTACCAGTTTTCATTTCCCTTGGTTGGTTCAATCTCCATTCAATCCATTAGGATAAGGGTGAATTGCATTGAACTACGTTTCTTGAAACCGACGATGCACTACAAGCTGTGGCAAATATTGGAGTGAAAGGTGGGTTGAAACTAGATGTACTGAATGTAAAAATATACTAAACAGACATATTTGACGAGTCCATAGCTCCATAAAACTCTCTCCACTTGAACTTGTAAACAAAACCTTGCATCGCCACAAATGTGCAAACATGTAAGTTTAAAATTGTTGCTTAGTGTTATAACTGCCTCAATCATTGAGACTAACTTTTGCTTTATAACGGACTTTGAATTTGTGAAGTGAAATTCCATGGTTACACATGAGCTCCAACTCGCATACCACGTTTACATTTAGCAGAATTGGTCATGAATCATATTCTTTTGTACTTTGAATGCTACATGCATGGCAACTTCAGCGTAGCTTCCTTGAATGCGTATAATGGCACCAAGGGAAGGATGGATGTGGATGTTGGTTGCATGTTAGATCCTTTAGTGATGGATGCGATCTCGCCGTGCAAAGATCTGCCCAATGAGGATATAGCAAGCTCGTAGAAACCACACAACAATGTGGAAATAAATACCCCTAAAGAATTTTGTATGGGTGGATGGCACATGACTCAACATGTACATAGAATTTCCTTCGAGGTGGTTGTTGTAGATGTGGGAATTGTGTAAAACGGCACTTTCAGGGGCAGCCCAATGCATCAGTGCCTGGAACTTTCTCAAGGTGCTCAAGCTTATGCATCAGCTTGTGGATTGCCAACTTGTCAACGATGTCCTCCTTTACGGAATGGTTAGCCATAAGGGTGCTAAGAATGATTCCCTTCATGCACTCTCGTCTGCTTGTATTGGGTTCCTACATCCCAAGTACACATCACTTGCTTTCCCAAGACTCCTCATCATTTCCAAAGACATGGAAGAGTTCTCCACTGCTTCAACCACTCTGAAGGTGGCCTTTAGTGAAAGAACTTGATAAGTTGTGTTACACTGGATTTGCAAAGGGGACAATGGAATACATCAAAGGTTCAAGTGTCCTTGTGTGTTTTGGTGTCCTTGGCATGTGAGGGAAAAATATAAGAGAAAAGCATAGACGTGTAACCAGATGATGATGTTGTTCAAGGATGACATTGGGGATAAATGATGTGAAGCATACTTGTTCTGCTAGTGGACGGGGAGACCATGCAAGTTTAGGATATGGAACACTATATTTAACATCAGCAATATAGGCGATGCACTGTCATCACATTGGGCCACGCCTGATGATGGCGTGGGCATGCAATGGTAGCTCACAATGGAGGGGGCCAAAAGGACCAAGTTGCGTCCTTCCTCTTTGGGGGAAAAGGAATTATAGCACTTGAAGGCGGTGCAACACGTGAGCGGCCACCGAAGTAGACAAACCCACAACAATACTGAGCCAAAAGGAGGCCATGCTAAATAACATGATTGTGGTGTTGTAACGGATTCAAACAAAATCCTTGGTTGACAAGGCCCAAACCACAGTTCCCAATGGTCTCCGATTTTCAAGGCATCTCATGCAACAGCCACGGACCAGGGACCTTTGCTATAGCCAAGTGGTGGCGGCCTGCACTTTGCGTATGAGAGAGTTGCCCTTGGCATCCGCATGTCGGACTTGAACTGTGACGCGCTGAGACCAATGTAACAGATTTCGGACAGAATCCTTGGCAGACTAGGAAAAACCCATAGCGGTTGAGGGTCTTCGACCCTGAAGCCACCATGCCTGGTCGTCCACAGACTAAAGATCCCTGCCCGAACCATGTGGCGCCAGACGTGGGCTAGATATGCACGTATGGAGGTAAAAGAGCTTCAGCATCTGTAAACACCAGGTTGAAAGTTGCAACTTGTGATAATGTAAAGACAAATACCAAGAGCAATAGATGTTTGGCAAGATAAAATGATGGTAGTACAATTAATCTGAATACTGGAAGCCCCTTAATTTCCCTCACATGTGCCGGCTTTCGGGGGGAAGGAGGGTGTGAACATGTCCCACAAAGTGAGCACGCTAGATTCCCATTGTGCCCTATTTTGGTCCTTGGTACCACAACAAAAAACTTCAGCGTCTTTCTTTGTTAAATGTACCTTTCCCCCATTTTCATCCCGATCGTGTTTCCCCTCTTGTCTACCCATGCACACTAGAATGGGTCCAGCACCGTACTGTGGAAATTTCCTTGCTTTGATTAGCCCAAAAAACACACAGTTTTACCGATTTTCACTTATGTTGCACCAAATTCAAGATCAATTATCAGTTGCTTAAGAAAAAAAGCCTTCCAAATTCTTATGTTTCATAGCTCAAGTCTCCCTTTTCCACATTTTGTTGCTGGGAAACAAGCAGTGATAGTGCCATAAACACGTGAAATATGATAAGAATGTAGCAAAGAACTTTTTGTAATAAACAATAACCTTTATGGAACTGGAACGTTTCCAAGGCATGGAAAAAATAGCTGAAGATAAGTCTACGTTTCATTCAAGTACAATTGTTTCATTTTAAATTATTGTTTTTCATTCATTCTCTCTTCAACTGTTTTAGTAAGTACTTTCCATCCCGGCTCAATACCCTGGATTTGCCTGTTACATACCAGGAGTACAGGAGTCCATAGTCTTCTCAAGTGGGCATTCATGTTATTCCACAAACAACCCATCGCATCACGAGGACAACGATATTCACTTCAACCGCCGAGGGCAAACTGGCCAGCTGCCTTGCCCCAAGTGGATATTCCCGAACTGTGTGACAGCTCAACCATTCTCGCGAACCTACAAACAAAAGTATCACGACCTTCGGGTCGATTTCTCGACAACTTTCAACAAATCTGGATTTATAAAGATGCATTGCGCATCTTCACATTCGATTCTCAAAGACCCCCAAATTATTGGTTGTCCTTGATTCCGACCACTCACGACGCGACTCCGCATGCGTCGCTCGACATTCGACCCAACGACCCCGACTATGCTTCGTTCGTAACTTGTCACTTGTATATATATGGTCAATCATTTCAACACTTGTCATTGAAGTACACTTACTACTAATTATAAATTGCTCAAGTGTCCCAAATTCTAAATCGTGTTTTGCCTCACAACTTCTACTTATTCACCATCTACGTTCCATTCGGTGTAACACTTGGTATCAGAGCACAATGGTGTTGAAGAGGCATCTGACCACGTTACATATCCGGAGGACTCTTCAGCACAGCGGTGCTGAAGAGTCATCAGTGCATCTTGCACGTCAAGACTTTGCAGACTTCGTGCCCAAGACGCAAGAAAAGCAAGCACAAGGGACGACCAACAGCGTGTCTTCGGCGACGACTTCGGTGATGGAGGACCAAAATATGCTGATGCATGCAAACCCCAAAGTGACAACAAACGCAGCCATGGCAGGCTTCATGGCACCTGGAACTAACCCTACGGCTTCGGCGACCAATCCGGTCACTAACCCGACGGCGACAAACCAGCCGCCCCTACAGACAGCCTCAACGACGATAGCAAGGAAGACAGGTGGCATGGGACTACATGCGTGGATCAACGAGGATCTGGCGAATGGGATGTCCACACTCGAGGCCAGGAACAGCCACCTGCTCCAACAGCTCAACGTCGCGATGGGGGCTCTTCACAACACAAGCGCGCGTGAAACGGTGCTCGTCAAGAGAAATTCCAAACACTCGAGCAAACCCAAAATTCGTCCAACTCCACCAGAAGCGTCCGATCCTGCAAGCTCAAAAGGACCAATGGTTTGAAGGTGGCTGGCGAGTTTGGAGGTGTACTTCACTGTTGCTGTGGTGAACGAAGAACAAAGCAAAATTGACCTCGCAACCGCGCTTTTGCATGGCATGGCATTAAGTTGGTGGTCCGACCTGAAGACTATCCAATACCCTAATCACTCTTAATCTCGGCAATTTAGCAGTTGTGAATTGACAAATCTTTAATTTCGACGCCCGGGTAGTCTTGTCTTGTTTTCTTGCAAATTCGTCAAAAGGCTGGGGGTGCTACCTTAAATTCGGCGACAGGCCTGGCAGAGTTTCTCCAATTTGGCGAACGATGTGGCTGGTCCGTTTCACGGCATCCGCGGCAACCTGTCAGTGTCGGCGCCGCGGAAATATTGCGCAGTAAAGTGGGAAACCGAGACTTGTAGCAACGGCCAATGACGCCATTGGAAACCGCTGTCTCACTGAAATATGCAGGCGTGTGTCACCATCACATTGCATGTCATCGGTCAATCCATCAACCGTTTTCAGTCCACTCTACGTTCCCGCTCATCATGGATTGCTACCTGTAAAAGGTTTTTGCGGAGGAGCGGTCGCGCCGCATCATGCATGCTACACAGCAGGGCTCTCAACCTAGTGCTCCTCCACCGCGATGTCCTGTCGGCTGTCCACGCAAGCCTATCACTCTCACGGTGGACGTAACCGAAGGACCCTGGGTGCATGCCCCTCATGAATAATCCATGTACGTATCCCCCAAGTCCACAACACCGCTTGCATTGCCCTCCAACATCCCTCTTGTTTGGTGCCAACCGTCCACGAGCAGCAGTTCTCAGCTCTCCGTCAACGGCTTTGTGACGGTTTGCCCATGTCCTCCACAAATAGTGTGGAACTACAGTCTCGGGGTAGGACCATTGTCCGTCGAGGGAACCACCCTGCCACCTGACACGCGTCGTCAAACAGCAGCTGAGAAGGGCAAGGTGCTAGCCACCTCACCTCCCAAGCGTGCGACCAGGGAGCCACCAAGAACAAGGCTCCGTTCAGGACCCCTAACCATCAACGATGGCGGGCGTTCGCCGAGTGGAAAACATGACAGCATCAACAGCGACAATAGCTCCAACGCTGACAGCGACAACAGAGACTCCTCGGCAAGCGACACCACTTCATCATCATCATCCAATGGTCAGGAAAGTGACGATTCCAGAGACACAAAGTGCTTGGCACTCTAAGTGTCAGAAAAAGCCACCACAGGCTCCACCACCGGCACATCAACCAGGGCATCGACGTCACGAGAGAGGGGGAAGTATGCCGACTGGTTCGGCTCTGAACATTTTTGGACAATCTACGAGGTGTACAAAATACAACCATCTTCATACGCAAGTGTGCAGCATCTTTGCCACACGTTTTATACACGCGACGGCTACTGCGTGTTTGATCGCCTCGCTGCTTCTACAATTTTGGGGTGGTTTATGGAGGGCACGAAGATTGTGAAGAAGCTGTACGAGGAGGCGGTACTGGCATCAATCGCTGCTGCACAGTCAAATTCAGTATCCAACAACAAACGGAAGCACGGGTACAAGGGGAAAACAGCTTGGCTGTCTAGTCAGCCTGCCATCATGAAAGAAATAAAGAAGGACCTGCTTGACGCACGTGCTGCAGGAGTTGTGCTGAACAGCATTACAATTTGCCAGCTTGTGCGTGGCATCATCCCTTGCCATGCACCCAACGAGCTGTCAAGGATGGGGCTAAAATCCTTTGGACGCTCATGGGTCCTTATTCTTGTGAGCCGAGAGCTAGGATGGGGATGGCGAATGGGAAACACAGCCGTTTTGAAGGTGCCGGAGGACTGGGAGGACAAGGTCCTCACCTTCCATTGGCGCGTAGCATGTATGGTCCACATGTAACGCGGACCATACAAGCATTCAACTCATGCCAGCCACGGGACACAAGTGTGCGCTGGTCGGCAGCGATGACGTCGGCATCCCGGGGCTTGAGGACAAGGGGTGCATCACAGCCGTCGTCACCAGCTCGATGCCCGGTGACCTTCTGTCCATGCAGCTAATCTTTGGGGGGATGACGGTGCGTTGTCTGCCGTCCGGAGAAAACGCCGTTGTTTCACAGGAAGCAGGCTGGAACCTGACGTTCACTCAGACTCATTGGGCGAACGTGGTGACTATACACGAGTGGGTCCGTGCCATCGTCCTCCAATACTACAGGTGCACATCAGAGGCGCTCAGTGTGAAGGAAGGAGAGGCGGACATGCTCATAGTCCTCGACACATGGCGGCCCCAGTGCAGCGCTTCATTCCAAGAGTAGCTCCGAACAAACTTCCCATACATGAGGACTATGTACATCCTGGCAGGATGTACGCCTAAGGTAGAGCTCGCAGACATCGCGCTCATGCGTCCGCTTCAGAACAGATTGGAGGAGTTGTTTGCCGCCTAGAGTACTCAGCGGACAAGGACAGGAGAGAGCAGTAAGGTTGGCATGGAATTCATAACAGAGGTGGAATGTGAGCAGTTTTATGAGGCGTGGATGTACATGCATGGGGAAGAACCGATGGTCAAGAACGCCTGAATTTGGGTAAAGTCCGAATTCCCTCACGTGTTCGACCCCGCTTTCCAACGTTCTGCAGCACCCTACGCTAGACAGCTTTTGTTTAGTAGTGATGACGTGGAAAAGGAGGACATGGTGGTGTAAATGAAGTTGCATTTAATGAAGCCATTTTTGCGTCTAAATGAGTTCTTTCTCGCTCTCTGTATACTGTGTGTTTCATGTTGTGCTCGCCCTCAATATCCTGCCTCACCAAACTTGCGAACACAACGTGTAGTGCGAATTCCTTGCACTTTAACCAGTTTAAGGAGTACACATTGTGTACGACATGTAACACGTGCTTCTGAACCTGCATGCGAAAGTAGTGAGGTGGCACCTGAAATTCGATGATTCAACTTTTGTATTAATATAGTGCCACTTTAAATTTTACAAAGCACAAAATTTGACAAAGAAAAGAAGGGTTATAATCAAAATTAAAAGTCAATAGGGTAACAACAGGAGACCGGTGGAGCATCATCAATGGCTCACGGCACCCATCTCACATCACTGACCACAGGCGTTCTACCCTTGGAGCAGATCAACCCACAGTGGCAAGACATGCTGACAACGTTGTCTGACTGTAACAGATTCTCTTGCGTGATGCTTGCATGCTTTGGACAAGCAAATGAAAAATCTTAGGCACGGTGCATAATTCAGTATCTCCGTAAGTAGTCACACATGGTAGAGTACACTTGGAGACTGTGCGAGATCATCACCGGAGCAAATATCATCTCCAACAAAGCTCTGTTTTCACTATAAAAAGAGCCTCAAGCGAGATATCCGGCGAGCGATTGCCATCTTCGGCATCCAGAACCACTTGCCGCAGATGATCGCAGTAGCAGAAATGATCAACAACGTCGACTACAATGCTCGGATCCACAAATCCTATGGCTGGCGACCTCCTAACCACAATCATCACGGGAATGGAAAGAACCAGTCAACGGACTCCTCGAGCTGGATGGAAGTAGGAGCTGTCGACTGGAGAGACACGCGAACCTACTACAACTACGAAAAGGTTGGGCACATCGCTTGAAACTGTCGGGGCAAGCAGTAGGCCAAAAAATGGGGGTAGTCGCAGAAAAACGAGCCAAGAAATGGCAAAGGGCAGGAGTAAATGGCGTAACTCTTATCTACGAGGAACAACCTGTGCCAAACGATTGCCCATCTGAATGGCCCACATCGTCGCAGAGGATATCTGAGATCGCAAAGTTTGACAAGGGGTACGAGGATGACCAACCAACGATACTGCTAACGATTCAGCCTCGATGATGCAGAAGTCGCAGAATGGTACCGGCAATTCGATGGGGGAGCTTCACACAACTTCATAAGCAACGGCATGGTTCGCATGCTGAGTTTGCAGACCGAACCAGGGTTGTTTGAAGGAAAAACCACTGACAGGAGACTCTGAGAACCACTGCGACTACAAGTAGGAGATCTTCGGGATGTAACCCTCTAGAGGTCTTGTCCAGATAGCGATCACAAAATCATCCTTGGGCAAGATTTGGTGTACCGGCACATTCCGTAGGTCAACTGGAACAGTGGTGACGTCTACGTGGAGATAGACAGCGCCGAAAGACAACTTTTGCGTGGGGGACGGAAACCGACAGCGGAAGTAGCAAAGGTAGAAGCTGTAGAGGAAGTTGAGGAGCCGAAAAACCAGTGCGGCAGATGATGCAGCTGACACCGCTCAACGTGGCCGAGCACTGTATATGAAGGGGAGCTCATGCATGGCTCATGCATCTCAATCCAAAAGGAGAACCAGAAGTGGCAATAGCTAACTCATCAGCTTGAGCGGCCTCAATGAAGTTCGCGATGGTACCTGAAGAGTTCGCACCACTCATAGAGGAATTTGCGAACGTCTTCCCTAACGAACTCCCAAAAACTTCACCTCCTCAGTGAGACATCGACCATCACATTGAACTGAAGCAGGGCAGCAGACCCACCATTTGAAGGGCCTATCAAATGAGCAATCACAAGCTGACCGTGCTGAAAAAACAGCTCAATGAGATGCTCGGTCAGGGGTTCATCTGCCCTTCCACGTCACCTTATGTCGCACCAGTATCATTCGTGAAAAACAAAAGTGGCAAAATCCGGATGTGCATAGATTACCGGGCGTCAAACGACGCTACCATGAAGAACCGCTGCCCCCTCCCTCAAGCCGATGAACTTTTCAACCAACTCCGAGTAGCCTAAATTTTGAGCAGAAGCGACTTACGGAACTGAAATCACAAGATACACGTAGCAGCCACCGACATCGAGAAGACAACATTTTGAACTCGATACGGGCACTTCGAGTTCACAGTTATGCCATTTGGAATGGCAAATGCCCCAACGACGTTTATGGCGGCAACAGACAACATTTTCCGTCCGTACCTTGATGACTTTGTTGTGGTGTACCTCAACAACATTTTGGTGTAAAGTAGCACCTCGGAGGAGCATGGACGTCTCCGAAAAGTTCTTGAACTTCTACAAAGAGATCAGTTTTTTGGAAAACTCTCAAAAAATGCAACTTTGGTCATCATTTTATGGAGTTTTTGGGTCACGTCATCAACGGTGGACGGATCACCATGGATCCGAAAAGGTGGCTGCAGTTGCCGATTGGCCGACGCCGACCAACGTTCCAGAAATTCAAGTTTTCCTTGGATTCTGCGATTACTACCAACGATTCGTGAGGGACAATGCGCGAGTGTGAGCACCTTTTTTCAACCTCACTCGAAAAGAAAAGGAGTGGCAGTGTAGAGACAAGGAGCAAGAAACGTCCATCGTTTTGCGCAACGCTCTGACCCCAGTGCTGGCCCTACGATTATCCGATCGGATGATTGACTACGTCATGTCTACGGATGCATCTGATCGAGCCAATGGCGCGATTTTTTTGTAAGACCACGGCAACGGCAACAGGTCGCCTATGTGTCTAAAAAATTGCAAGGACCGGAAATCAACTACATGGTGCACGAAAAGGAGATGCTGGCGGTCATGCACATGTTCAAGACATGGCGATGCTACCTGGAGTTTTGCCGATGCATCATGCGCACCGAACACCACGTGTTTGAGTAGTTGAAGACGCATCCGGATCTCAGCCAACGTCAAACCCGGTGGATGGAGTCTGGGTTCGACTACGAAATCGAGCAACGGCCAAGAAAAACCAATCTGGCGGATGCACTAAGCCACCGACTATTTTTAATGGCCGACGTGGCAACCCTCCAATTGCAGCAAGACCCCTACCTTGAGGGATTGTTCGCACAAGGCTAGGATGAGTACAGCGGATATNAGACCAACGATCAAACCGAGTTAACAAGTCAAACGCTCAAACAACTGCTCTGAGCACTATGCGAACCTCACGGGAAATGTTGGGCACAAAACCTCATGCGACTGTTGAAATCACATCTAATTTGGCAGTTTCCACCGCAACAGGTAAATCTCTATTTAAAGTGGTGTATGGAAAATTTCCCGCTACACCAGTTGGACCACAGAGTCATAGTATTATTCTACCAGTCGACGTACAACGACGAGACTTCACCAACGTCTGGGAGGAAATACGGCAGACCCTTGCAAAGACATGGGCAGCGATGAAGCGAGCAACTAGACGACATCGTAGCGACAACGTCTTCACCGTTGGAGACAAAGTCCTCAGTACAACGAATGCCAACCTCCGTAGATCTGACTGTTCAAAGCTCAAACCCCTGTGGTTGGGACCGTTTGAGATGGAGCACATGCAAACCTCTATGGTTGCGCGACTCAAACTCCCCAACACCATGCAAGTTCATCCCGTATTCCATATCAGCTGACTAAAGCACTACCGAGACCCCAAGAGAGAACTTACTATTGTGATTTGTGTTGCTTCTGTCGACTTGTACAGTTTACTGTGACCACTCGGTCGTGTTCATACTCGTGCAGATCCCTGATGTGGACCCAGGTGGTACCGCTGCGTCATATGGTGGTGGACTACCAGCTTGGAGCTGAGCGACGACAGTTCCGGAGCTTTGGACTCTACTTGGGACCTCCTGCAGTTTTTCTGCAACACGTAGGTGTTTATCGGTGGACTGGACGTGGGTTCGATTTGCATATTTTTGCATTGTGTGTCCACCATTTGACAACGGATGCATGCATGTGACCAGTCGTAGTGTCCGACTTGTGATTTTGCACGTCTAGGTTCACACGGTGTAGCGTTCTGACATGTCTGGGCTGAGTTACAACCAAAACAGTGGTTTTGGGCCGGTTTAGGACAGATCTTGTGCTGCCCTGTGCCACACCCGCTATGTGCTACAGCAAGTACTTATGCCATGGACCTGTCATTTGTCATTTCTCTCTGCACATGATATTGAAGCATTATGACACTTTGCCTTGTGTCTCCTAGCCAGACTCTTGCTGATGTGTGTACGACTTGTGACCGTTGTCATTGTCTGACCTGACAGTGACGCCTAGTTTGCGGTTGTGTTGCTAAGAAGCTTCCACACATTTTCTCATGGTATCAGAGCAATGAGATACTTATCATCAAGCTATGCAGTAGAGACATAGTAGAGCTACAACACTGAGAATCACCGTTGCAGCCGATCCACGGGGACCTGTCGTCGATGTCACCTACCTTCAGCACGTGAGAGTGCATCAACAGCAGCTACTAGCAGTAGCGGATGACAGCTGTAGCAGGCGGCAGCCGCTAGCAACTTCCGACATGGACACTAGCAACGGCAGCAGCAGGCCGTTGCCACAGCAGGCGGCGCCGGGCAGTAGCAACAGCAGTAGTGCGCGGCAACAGCAGCACGCACCAGCATCAGTGCGCAGTAGGAGTAGCGCCAAATACCGCTGCGGAGCAGCGGCGGTAGCAGCGGCAGACAGCAATAGCGTGTAGCAGTAGTAGCAATGAGTAGCAACAGCAACATTGGCACAACATAAGCACGCAGCGGCAATAGCACGAGGTAGCTGCAACGTGCAGCAACAACAGTAGCAGCCTCGAGCTGCTGCCACAACTGTGCATGCAGCCACGCGGCAGCTACTGTAGGTGCCAACATAGTAGTAACAACAACTGAGCAGCAGCTATTGCGGAGCTTCCGTGTAGCTTCCACACGGCTACAACGGAAAGCCATCCACCCGTGCAGCAAGGTAACAAGCGCGAGGGTTGTAAAAAAAATAGAGGGATGTCCCGACGTCAGCATTTTTGCTGACGTCATCAGATTCGTGCTTACATCAGCAAACCCTTGTTGATGTCGACACTTGCCCTTGTCGAATTTTGGGTTGGAAACTTCCATAGTTGCTAGCATTTTAACTCCTTGAGAAACGCTGACGGTTGTGCAATCCGACCAGTTTGACATCCCAGTCCATACTGAGCGCAGACATGGCTACGGCCGATGATAAGGGCAAAAGACCAGTAGATCCCTCTTCTTCCTCCTCATATGTCATGAGCCCACGCTCGCAGGCTATTGAGGACCTGTGGAGCCAGCAGATTAAGATGCGTCGTCTGGAGCAGTAGTAGAACAAAGCCATCCACACGCTGAACGAGCTTCTTTGTGGTCAGTCCACGGCCCCACGGCCGACCTCGGAGGGAGCGGTCGGTGTCTCACCCTCCGCATAGCAGTCAGCACCAGCGCCGGTGACAGGAACAGACGCGACCCGCCATCTGTTGATCCTTGGATGAGGACCCCGACATGCCAGGCATGGAGGGGGGCTCTCAGGAGAGTGAGACTCGTGTGCTTCAGGTTCGTCTCCGTCAGCTCCAGATGAGCTCTCGACCCCTACACATGACGCGTTCCTTTTTTCCCGAGATTCGACCCTCGCCTGATCTCCACCCCACTGACTTTCCTCTTCCCGGTGCCTTCCCCATCCCTTGTCTTTCTCAGCCTGTTGTCGCTCTCCCTACGGAGCAGCAACCCAAGGATTTCGAGACACCGCCCCCATGGTATGGCAGCGAGGACGGTTTTGACTGCTAGGAGATCCTTTTCCAGGTTTGGGCCTCTTCAGAGGGAGTGTGGCCAAACTACCACAGTCAGTATCAGACCAAGGATCGAGCACAGGTGCTGATAGCGGCTAGGGTGATGCGTGGACTCCTTTACGCCATGCCGCGCGAGACCGTCATAGACTTCCGCTCGTTCCTTGGTGAGGTCGGCACAGGCACGGGTGCTGATCCACGTGAAGGCTAGGACATGGCATTATCCTTGCTTGTTGCAGAGACGCACGCCATCCGTGCCGTCCACATTCGTGCTTTCCACTCCCTTCTACAGGGACCTACCGAGTCTGCAGCTGACTACTGGTGGCGCGCCATGCGCATCTACACGCACCTTGGGACCTCATGAGGTACACAACTAAAGGCATTCCACACGATCGTGCTCGGAGTTCACCTTGAGCATGCACACATCTTGACGAGGTAAAGCAACACTGTGCTCGAGCCATTCTCCACCTTCCTGTAGCTTCTTCCCAGGGTGCGTCAGCTTTTCCTCCAAGTGACTTCTGCCCGTGAGGCAACCGTGGCTCATCAGGAGAGTCCCCTTGCTACAACAGTCATCGAATCAACACTAACGCCCCTCTTGCAGTCTACTCCTCCATCCTCTGGCATGTCCTCCTCTTCCTCTTCCACCCCGATTATCCCAACTCAAACATAGGGTGTGGTAGTAGCAGTACATGGGAAGAAAGGGAGAGAGAGGCGCGGTTCGCGCCAGTAGCAGTCACAGCAACAGCAGTCATCGGGTGGTTGCAGTGGACACTCTGTTCACTGCTATAACTATGTAGGCGCTCATCACCACATTGAGTGCCTGCAATTGCTCGACTGGGCGCGGATCACTTGCGGGCTTCAGGCTGCGCATGCACTACGGTCTATGTCGAGCAGTACATCCTCTGGGCACGTGACGACCACGATTGCAGCAATTCCCGCTTCACCAACAACCTAGACCCACGTGACCGCACCATCGCCGAGCTCCGTCACCTTTTGGCGCTTCGCTTTCAGGGAGGTGTAAGTGTGTTTTCACAGCCGGGTGGCCTAGAGACTGTATTTTTGTCTATCCTCATAGCTCGTGATGACTCTTGTGGGGGGGCAGAGCTGGCATGTGATGACGATGGACCTAACAGTACCGATTGGATTCAGGAGTCTCACCTTTGTGACCTTCGTCGTTCCTCCTTACCTGTTGCCCAGCGCCCGTCCAAGGCAGAGTGTTCCATTGCCCATTATGTAGTGATTTCCTCCTGTCGTGATCCCGGTGGCACTTGGATCATCGATTCTGGTGCCACTCATCACATGACTTGTCAGCGTAGTGACTTTGTTATTCTGAGTACGGTTGTGTCTGTTCGTTCCGTCCGCACATTCTCTGGTCAATCCTTATTGGTCCAGGGTGTTGCGATTGTGTGATTCCATGGTCCGTCTGGCTCCCTGTATCTTTCTGAGGTACTTTTTGTGCCTGATCTTGAGCTCAGTTTGCTTTCTCTACGTGCCTGCACACTCATGGGACTTTCTATGGAGCACATTGCAGACTCCGCAATGGTGACTGCTAATGACACCCGTAGCGTTGTTCTTCGTACCTCTGTTGTGGATGACCCGTATCGCGTCTCTCGGATTTCTCCTCCTCCTTGCTCCCCTCCCCTCCTGCTCGTGTTTTTGTCTCTGGTGTTCTATCTATTGGTGCTCNGGTCCGTCTGGCTCCCTGTATCTTTCTGAGGTACTTTTTGTGCCTGATCTTGAGCTCAGTTTGCTTTCTCTACGTGCCTGCACACTCATGGGACTTTCTATGGAGCACATTGCAGACTCCGCAATGGTGACTGCTAATGACACCCGTAGCGTTGTTCTTCGTACCTCTGTTGTGGATGACCCGTATCGCGTCTCTCGGATTTCTCCTCCTCCTTGCTCCCCTCCCCTCCTGCTCGTGTTTTTGTCTCTGGTGTTCTATCTATTGGTGCTCTTTTGAGCAGCGATTGTTTCATCGTCATATGTGTCATGTGGGCTCCGACACTATGTTGAAGCTCATTCGGACTCAGCACACGCACCCGCACTCGGTCTTGATGCGGCTTCTCTTGATAAGCCGTCCAAGAGTGAATATCTCTTGTGCGCTCAGGGTAAGATGCATCCTTGCACCTACCTTGACTCTCGTTCTCGCGCACTTCTCCCTCTTGAGTTAGTTCATTCGGGCCTTCTCTGTCCTCTCCCTCTCGATTCTCTGGCTGATCAGGGTCGATACTTCCTGACCCCGATTGATGACTTTACCCAGATGCAGTGGGTCTACAGCCTACGCCAGAAATGCGATGCCACTCTTGCGGTTCGTCTCTAGCTAGTGATGGCTGAGCGTCAGTCCCGCCACACGCTTCACACTTTCCGCTCGGATCGCGACGGCAAGTGTCTTGGCAAGATGGACAGTTTGTTTGTCGAACATGGGGTTTTTCACCAGATCTCCGCTCCTGCTACTCCAAAGCACAACGGTGTCTCTTAGTGCTAGAACCACACCATGGAGGATGCAATTCGCGCTATGCGGTCTGAGTGCTGTTTCTCGGAGTGCTTTGTCTTTGAAGGCTTTGCCTACATGACTTGGGTCTAGAACCGCCTCCCGCACTGTCCCCTTCCGGACCACGTCACACCGTACGAGCTCTAGTTTGGCCACCGTGCTGACCTACGCCTTGCTCACGTCTAGGGGTCCTTGGCTTTTGTGTGGTACACCGATGATCATCAGGGGTCCAAGGTCTTACCGCGGGGTTGCTTGTGTGCCTTTGTAGGCATCTCCCCGCGGTCAAAGGCCTGACGATTTTGGGATCCTGCATGTCGTCGCATTGTTGAGTCACGCGATGCGCTCTTCTTGGAGTTTCTCAACTATCGTGATCTGACATCGATCGTGTTGCTATCCGTCACGCACGTTCCCACGTGTGAGGTTTCTAGACAGGTGGGGGAGTCTGAGCTTGTAAGCACCTCTTGCCCGGCTGATGTGTCCATTTGAGCTCCCTCCACTTCTCGGTCTCCAGCTCTTGATGACCAATCGATCATCGCTGTCGGCCCATATACCTATCTAGCACAGTCAGCTTCTATCCCATTTTCCCTTGCACCCCACAGGTACCCATGATCCTGTACCAGTGTCCGCCAGTACTCCTGCCTCTGTGCGTGGTGCTGCCTCACCTGCTCCTAATGTCACACCTAGCCCCGTATCTCCCACACATGCATCTCCTCGCACCACATCACGAGATCCTTTGCCTCAGCCCTCACCAGTTGTGGTTGTGCCTGTCTCTGAGCATGAGGTGCGCCCCTCGAACCCAGGTTACTCACGTGAGCCCGTCGGTCTTCTTCGACCATTGGACTCCGGAGTCCAGCGAGTGTCAAGTTCCACGCCCAGGCGCTCCACTCGTAGCATCACGAGTGGTGATCCTGACACAAAGGACCTAGGCCTGAGTGTCCGCACTGAGCACAGAGAGGTACATCCAGTGTGTCCCGTTGAGCACGATTTTGTCACTCACCAGTTTCATGTCGCTTGTGATGCAGCACCTGACCTTGTGGTCGTTAGACCTAGCACTGAGGCGTGTGCCCTTGCCACGTAGAGCTCTCCCTCTATGGCGCCTGACCCGGGCACACTGAGGGAAGCTCTCTCATCACTGGATGC
>SZWC01013312.1:38696-62897 GCA_023375785.1 Penium margaritaceum | reverse complement strand
TGAGGATGTTGTCTACATGCGTCCAATGCTGGAACTGACTGTACCGTTGCGTTCGTAGCGTCCTGCTCTATTGTGATTTGTGACGTTCCTGTCAACCTGTATAGTTTACTGTGACCACTCGGTCGTGTCCATACCCATGCAGATCCCTGATGCGGACCCTGGTGGTACCGGTGCGTCGTTCGGTGGTGGACTATTCAGCTTGGAGCTGACCGTCGACCGTCCCAAAGCTCTGGACGCTGCCCGGGACCTCCTGCAGTTTTCTCTGCAGCACGTAAGAGTTTATCCATGGACTGGCCATGGGCCCGATTTGCATGTTTTTGCATGTGTTTGTGCACACCGTTTGATCCCAGATGCATGCATGTGACCAGTCGCAACGTTTGGCTTGTAATTCTTCACGTCCACGTTCAGACGACGTAGCAGTCTGACATGTTTGCGCTAAGTTACAGCCAGAACAATGGTTTTGGGCCGGTTTTAGGACAAATCTTGTGCTGCCACATGCGGCACCCGTCGTGGGCCGCGGCAGGTACTTATACCATGGACCTATCAGTTGTCATTTCTCTCTGCAAATGCTATTGAAGCATTTTGAAACTTTGCCTTGTGTCTCCTAGCCAGACTCTTGTCGTTGTGTGTATGACTTGTGAC
Organism: Penium margaritaceum; assembly: GCA_023375785.1. Lineage (NCBI taxonomy): Eukaryota > Viridiplantae > Streptophyta > Zygnematophyceae > Desmidiales > Peniaceae > Penium > Penium margaritaceum. Next base: position 62,255 of record SZWC01013312.1, on the reverse strand, counting down.
TGTCGTCACTGTCACACCAGGCACTGAAGCCTAGTCAGCGGCTGTGTCGCTAGGAAGCTTGTACACAGCCGCTGCCTGCTACTGCCTTTGTCAGGAGGTGAGCTCGCTGTATGTCAGTGCCAACCCATATGACAGAGATCACATGTCGCTCCACCAGATCACGCACAAAGTGATGCTCAAACTCAAAGTACTTCGTTCGAGTGTGAAAGGCACCAGAGTTCTTGGCAATGGCAAGAGCACTCTGGTTGTCAAAACGAAACACAATGGCACGTATTGATTGACCCTGCTCAATGAATAGGCGCAGCAGGCACACTGCCTCATCAGCCCCTGAACCCAGAGCAACATACTGTACCTCCGACTAGCTACATGCAATGCAGCCCTGCTTCTCACTGTGCCATGACACAACTATACCACCAAGCAGAAACACGCAACCGGTGCGGCTACATCCATCTGTACTCAAGGGCCAGTCGTTGTCAATGTCGCCGTCAAGAACCACCGAATAGTGCTGGTGAAAGCAGAGTCTTAGGTATGGTGTGGAGACCATGTATCGCACCACTTGCATAGCCGCATGAAGGGCTCTAGCACGTGGAGCCTGTAAGAAATGTGCGAGGAGGTTGACGGCGACGGCGATGTCGGGGCCTGTGGTAGTGGCCAGGTACATCATAGATCTGATGAGGCAGATATATAAGGTCATATCCATAGTCTCCCCCAGTTGTGTGGGATCGTCCACCTTTGAGGCATCCTGCCTGTCACGTGTGAGAGGTGCGGAGGCAGTGGGGACTACACCAAGGAGGTCACTTAAGGGCTCCTCCACGAAATGTGCGTATCGGGCCGGATGAAGCACTAGTGTCCGACGTCTTCGGTTGCGCACCATCTCCATGCCGAGAAACACCGCTGCAAGACCAAGGTCCTTCATCCTTCAGGCAGTCTAGAGGACCGCCTTGGCCTCCTTCATGGTCTCCATGGAAGGAGACGCAATCAGAAGGTTTTCCACATAGACCAGGATGGCGGTGAACCGCTCAGGCGTCCGTCAGATAAGAAGAGAGGGATCTGCCTCACTCTGTACATACCCCGCACGAGTCAGGGTGCCAGTGATCTCCTGGTTCCAACACCGAGGAGACTACTTGAGGCCGTACAAGGAATTGCGCAAGTGCCAGACCTTGTCACCGTTCTCAAAGCCTGGTGGCTAAGCCACGTAAATCTCCTCATCGAGAGGTCCATGGAGGAATGCATTGTTCACGTCCATCTAGTGCAGTTCCCAATCATACTGAGCCACTACACCGAACAGAGCGTGAGCTGAGGTCATGCGGCTGACAGGGGCAAAGGTGTCAGTGTAATCAATGACCTCCGATCTGAGAGTACCCCTTGACAACCAAGGGAGCCTTGTGGCGTTCCACTGAGCCATCCGGCTTCACTTTCTTGTGAAAGACCCACTTGATCTGAATAGCCTTCCTCCCAGGTGGAAGGTCGACTAGCTCGTAATCTCTATGCTCTCGGATGGCGCGAAGCTCATCCTTGCAGGTAGCACGCCAAGCGTCAGCATCCTCTGATGAGAATGCATCCCTCTGTGTGCCCGGATCGGGCGCCATAGAGGGAGAGCTCTGAGTGGAAAGCGTACACTCCTCAGTGCTACGTCTGACGACCACAAGTTTAGCTACTACATCACAAGCGATATGAAACTTGAGAGTGAAGAGATCGTGCCCTACAGGGCATGCTAGATACACCTCTGTATACTCGGTACGGGCACTCAGGCCTACGGCCTTTGTGCCGGGATCACCACTCACGATGCTACGAGTTGAGCGCCTGGGTGCGGGACCTGACGCTCGATGGACTCCAGAGACCAATGGTCGAAGACGGCCGCCTTGCTCACATGAATAACCTAGGCTCAAAGGGCTCACCTCATGCTTAGGGACAGGCACGGCCATAGCTGGTGAGAGCTGAGGCAAAGCAACAGGTGACGTAATGCGAGGAGATGTGGGTGTGGGAGACATGGGAGGGAGTGTGACAGTAGGAACATGAGGCGAGGCAGGACCACGCATAGAGGCAAGAATACTAGCATACACAGGTACAGAATCATGGGTACCTGTGGGGTGCGAGAGAACAGGGGTAGGAGCCGGCTGTGCTGGAGAGGTCTCTGGGGCGAGAGCGATGATCGATGGGTCATAAAGAGCCGGAGACCGAGAAGTGGAGGGGCCTCGAACGGACACATCAGCCGGGCAAGAGGTGCTCGTAGGCTCTGACTCCCCCATCCGGCGAGAAGCCTCACATGTAGGAATGTGCGTGACAAAGAGCGACGTGATCGAGGTCAGATCACGGTAGGTGAGGGAATCAAAGAAGAGCGCATCGCGGGACTCAACGATGCGACGATGGGTGGGATCCCAAAAATGCCAGTCCTGCAACCGTGGGGAGATGCCTATGAAGGTACACAAGCGACCCTGTGGTGAGACCTTGGATCCCTGCTGGTCGTCGGTGTACCACACAGAAGCTAAGGATCCCCAGACACGAGCGAGACGCAGGTCAGCACGGTGGCCAAACCAAAGCTCGTACGGTGTAATGTGGTCCGGAAGGGGACCTTGCGGGAGGCGCTTCCGGACCTATGTCATGTAGGCGAATGCTTAATGCGAAAGGCGAAGGACTCCAAGAGACCGCACTCAGACGGGATCGCGTGAACCGCATCCGCCATGGTACGGTTCCAGCGCTTAGAGACATCATTCTGGTGAGGAGTAGCAGGAGCAGAGATGTGGTGAAAAACCCCATGCTTGGTGAAGAAACTGTCCATCTCACCAAAAAACCTGTCACCGTAATTTGAACGAAAGGTGTGCAACGTGTGGCGAGACTGACGCTCAGCCATCAGTAGCCAGTTTTGAACAGCGAGAGCGGCATCAGTCAGGTTCACGACGTATTGACCACGATCAGACAGAGACTCGACAAGAAGAGGACCGAGAAGGTCTGAATGGACCAACTCAAGAGGGCGAAGTGCGCGTGAACGAGAGTCAGGGTAGTTACAACGATGCATCTTACCGTGACCATAGAACAGGGAATCGGTCTTGGGCTGCTTCTCGAAAGAATCCGCGTCAGGACCGGGTGCGGGCTAGGTCTGAATGAGCTTCGACACAATGTCATAGCCCACATGACACAAGCAACGATGCTATAGTCCCTGGTGCTCAGTAAACAGAACGCCAATGACAAGCATTCTAGCAGTAGGGAAGGGGGAGCAAGAAGGAGGAGAAATGCAAGAGACACGATACAGGTCATCCACAACAGAGGCACGAAGAACAACGCTACGAGTATCAATAGCTGTCACAGTCGCGGAGTATGCACTGTGCTCCACAGAGAGTCCCATCAGCGTGCAGGCACACACACAAAGCAAGCTCAGCGCAAGATCAGGCACAAAAAGCACCTAAAAAAGATACAGGGGGACAGACGGCCCATCAAAGCACACAACCCCAACACCATGGACAGGCAAGGACTGACCAGAGCCTGTGCAAACGGAGCGAGCAAATGCAACAAGACCGAGCACAAAAAAGTCACTACGAAGACAGGTCATGTGATGGATGGTACCAGAATCGATGATCAAAGTACCATCGGGATCAGGGCCGGAGGAAGTCACTGTACAACGGGTAATGAAGCACTCGGCCTCAGACGGGCGCTGAGCAACAGGTGAGGACGAAAAACGAAGGGCACAGAGGTGCGACTCATGAATCCAATCGGTACTGTCAGGACCATCGTCATCACATGCCAACTGTGCCCCCCGACACGAGTCATCACGAGCAATGAGAGTAGACAAACAAAGAGTCTGTGAACCACTCGGTTGTGACAACACACCTGTACCTTCCTGAAAGCCAAGCGCTAGAAGATGACGGAGCTCGGCGATGGTGCGGTCACGCGGGTCCGGGTTGCCACTGCTCATCGGTGAGGAAGCGGGAACTGCTGTAGTTGTGGTCACTGTGTGACCAGAGGCTGTGCTGCTCGACGTAGTGCGCTGCGTGTGTGTAGCCTGAAGACCATGAGTGATCCGCTCCCAGTCAAGCGGCTGTTGGCACTCCGTGTAGCGATGAGCGCCTCCACAGTTGTAGAAGTGGAAAGCATGCCCACTACTACCGCCTAAGGAATGCTGCTGGTACTGCGACTACTGCTGGCCCAAACCACATTTCTTCTTACCTTTCTTTCCCTGTGTTGCGGCTGTCACACCTTGCATCTGAGCCGGGGTAGTCAGGATGGAAGGGGAAGAGGAGGGTGTGCCAGAGGACGAAGAATTGGTCGCCAAGAGGGGCGTCGGCAACGATGCAATGGCTGATATAGCAAGGGAACTCTTCTCGTGGGCCATAGTTGCCTTGCGGGCGGAAGTCACCTGAAGGAAGATCTGATGCGCCCAAGGAAGAAGCTGAAGGGAGGTGGAGAAGGGCTTGAGCACGGCGTTGCTTTACCCCGAGAAGATGTCTGCATGCTCAAGACATACTCCAATCATGAGCGAGCGAAGCGCCCAGAGCTGTGTGCCTCCTAAATTCCCAAGGCGCGTGTAGATGCGCATGGCATGCCGCCAGTAATCAGCTGCAGACTCGGCACGTCCCTAACGAAAGGAGTGGAAAGCATGAATGTAAGTCGCGCGGGTGGCATGCGTCTCTGCAACAAGCAGGGAAATTGCCAGGGCCCAGCCCCCACGTGGATCAGCACACATTCCCATGCCGGCCTCTCCTAGGAAAAGGCAAAAGTCCACAACGGTCTTGCGCGGCATGATGTAAAGGAGTCCGCTAATCGCCCGAGCCGTTGTCAGCACCTAAGCGCGGTCCATAACCTGGTACGGACTGTGATAGTAGGGTCATCCCCCCTCTGAAGTGGCCCAGACCTGGAAGAGAGTCTCCCAGCAGTCAAAGCCCTCCTTGCTGACATAGCATGGTGGCGGTGTCTCGAAGTCCTTGGGTTGCCGCTCCGCGGGAAGGGCAACCACAGGCTGAGAGGAACGAGGGATGGGGAAGACACCGGGATGAGGAAAGTCGCCGAGGTAGGGATCAGGCAAGAGTTGGATCTCTGGGAACAGGGAGCCGGAACACAATTGAAGCTGGCGGAGATGCTCCTGAAGCTCGCGAATCTCCCTCTCATGGGTGCCATCCTCCATGCCTGGCATGTCGGGGTCCTCATCCAAAGGATCCAAAAATGGCGGGTCCTGTCCAGCTGCTCTCCTCGGTGTAGATACTGACTGCTGTGCAGAAGGTATGGCACCACCAACTCCCCCGGATGTCAACTGTGGGGCCGTGGACTGACCACGAGTAAGATCAGTGAGCGCACGGATGTCATCAGTCTGCTACTGCTGGTGATGAAAAATCTCATCCGGCTGACTACAGAGGTCCGCAATGCCCTGCGAGCGAGGGCTCATGACCCTTGAGGAGGAGGAAGAGGGATCTGGTGGTCCTTTGCCCTTGTCACCGGTCGGAGCCATGTCAACGCTCAGTATAGACCGGGACATCAAACTGATCAGATTGAAGAATTTTTAGTGTTTCTCGAGGATTTGCAACACTGAGAAAACATAATGTTTCAACAAAAAAATTGGTTGGTGCTGATGTCATCACTCACGATGATGACGTCCACATGAAGGTTGTCCAAATGAGGCAAAATTTGGAGAGGTTATGCGCCAAAGGATGCTGAATGCAGTGGCAGTGGTTTTGTACAAAAAAAACCTTCAAAAAGGTCAAAACATCACCGTTTTCTTTTCAGCCAAAAGTCCAGAAAATATCTAGATCTGAGAGTGTTTGTTCATTTCCTGGAGCCTGTAGGGCATGAATTGAGTCGGGAGTGGAACGAGCTCTTACACGCCAAAATTAGTGGTAAAATGGGGCTGTTGCATTCTCTCATGTATGGGGAGGGTGGCATGTGCGGCATGAGTGAAGCATCTGGGACCCTTCACAGACCCCTTCTCAACATCTCATGCCTCAACTACTGCTGGAGGGGGTTGGGAAACCCTTGGCTCCCTTGTGGTGGTGGCGTGGTGATGCGGTTGCAAGGGTGTCTCCGCTACTGCAATCTGCTACGGCGGGTCACCGTGGATTGGTGGGTCCTCCCAAGACCGTGGCTTTAGCTCTGGCTCTCACTGCTGCTGCCACTGTTGCGTCTCTGCTGTGCAGCTCAGCGAGGGATGCCTCACTGCTCTCATACCATGAGAAGATGTGTACAAGATTCCTAGTGACACAGCCGCTGACTGGGCGTCAGTGCCCCATCAGACGGTGACAACAGTCACAGATCGTACACACGTTGGCAAGGGTCTTGCTTGGAGACACAAGTCAGAGTGTCATAATGCTTCAATAGAATTTGGAGAGGGAGATGAAAAACGTCAGGTCCATGGCATGAGTACCTGTCGTGGCGCACGGCGGGTGTCACATGCGGCATCACAAGGTTGTTGGTTTGTGTGGCTTCCACCCGTCACGACTGACGCTGATGCATTATCCACATACCCACGTTGCCGGTATATGGTAGAGGAGGGCGTGATGACACGACGGGCCTCCGGACTGTACCGAGACTTCTCCAGCACCTACGACAGGGCCAGCGAGACGCGATCGATGCGTTCCGGCAGCCGTGTGGGCTTGTCAGGGGCTAGGAGAGTTTTCTAGGTGGGTTGAGACCCGCGAACCCAATGGACTGTACCGGTGCGACGAGGAGACCCAATGGCTGTATTTGTTCTCCCGATGTTTGGTAAGCCGTGTGTGATGTCTGGACGTTGATTTCGAGATTTTCTGGCACTACTCCTATTTTCTCAGTGGTCGAGACCCGGGCTCACGGAGAGCTGTTCCGGTGCCTCAAGGAGAGCACTGTTATTGTTATAGTGGTGTACGTAGTGTGTTCTCCCCGCTAACTTGTCTGGGTTCACCGGGGGTGACAAGGCCCGGTGCAGCTAACTGTCGGCGCCCTTACTTAAGCCCGCTAGGGGCTCATTTGTACTCTCTCCTTGTTCTTTTGTATTCAGCGTTCCAGACTTAGCCAGATTCTTGCCGTCTTGCATCGCACTCACACACAGAGCTCATGTTTGTTTTTGCATGGGCCTGCATGCCCTTAAGTATTTCTAATTTGCTATGAGAGTGGAGGGGGACGTGTGAGCAGCAGAAGCAACAGAAGGAGCAGCAGTGGACGGAACGCAAAGAGAACGTGCCATGTGGCGCCATGCAGGCAATAGCGTGTAGGAGCGGCCATTTTTTTAGCAAGGAAGCGGCAGCGATGATGTACCCTCGGGTGTAGCAGCCACTCCTGCAATGGTGGCAGAAGCAGCACATGCACCACCACAGGGGACTACTCCGGCCGGCGTGTGGCGGAGTTTCAAGAGGGATACGTGCAACGTGAGTAGCAGCAGCAGCACCAGTAACACGCGTTGGCAACAGCTGCATGCACGAGCAGCAGCTAAGTGTACGAGCAGCAGCAAGGCAGCAGCACGCGTTAGCAGCAGCAGCGTGCATGAGCAGCAGCAATGCAGCAACGAGTAGAAGCAGCAGCGTGGAACAGCAAGCAGCAACGCAACAGTAGCTACAGCACGAAGCAGCATCAGTAGCAGCAGTGTGCAACAGCGTGCAAAACGAAAGAAAAAAAGAAAAAAAGGGCAACAGCAGCAGCCGCGGCACGTAGAACGGCAGAGATGTGTAGCAGCAGGAGCAACCGTGCTTTGCAATAGCTGCAGCTATTGGTGTAGTAGCCTTGCCGCTTCCGTGCTGTTGCACAGAAGCAGAGGGGCCGGCACTGCCAGCCAATGCCGGCAGCACCGGCCGGCCGCATGGGTGGGATCGAACCCACGGATTTGGGTAGATTGAGAAAGATCCTCGGATTGGGGTTTCTTGACGGGAATCAAGGGCCATACAATAGCCCGGCATCACACCATCATCTGTAGTAGCAGCAACCACTACAGCAACAATAGTATCCGTAGCAACAATGGCTGTGGCGGTCCAATGGCGACGACTACTTAGTACAGAGCGGTTGTTGCAGCACTTCTTGTTTCTCATTCCTAGCGAAAATCTGATTGTGTTGTCGGCGACGATCTCCGTTTTGAGATGCATCGTTGACCGGCGTCTCCCTGTGGCCCATAGATTGGTGCGTGTAGCTCACTCCGGAGGATCGACGGCGGATTCAAGTTCGTCCATCTCGGAGGGCTGGGTTGTCTACCGCTTGGAGCAAAAGCTACACTTACACCCGCCACCTCTTCAGGTCTTGGAACAGTCTTCGCTCTATTAATGGCAGCATCATTAGTAGCCGTAGCTGATCAGACTCCATTCTTCGAGCTTGCTGTGGTAGTGTAGCACGTCTTGTCTGGTCACGTTTGCTGACTTTGACACCGTGACCTCTAGGAGTGACCGTACCTACTGGTCTCATTCTCTCCCGCGGCTTGGTGCTTGCCATCGAGAGTAGGTGTCCTCGGGAGCTATCTATCGTCCAGCTCACAAGATGAGTGCACAAACATTTGAGCAGGCGTTGCGCGCTCGCCTGCTATTACTGTTGTGATGGACGTCATGGTTGGCGTCGCTGCTTGACGCGCCCTCGCGGCTGGCATCCACCTTGGCTTCAGCCTTGTCTGAGCATGCGTCCTCTACAGCATACGGATTCGCCGGCGTTTGTAGATCCCCTAGCTGAACCTCTGGCGAGCATGTTCCCCGAGATCCATGATTTGAAGTAGATGGTGCAGTGGCTTTGTGACCTCCTCGTCACCGAGCGTGCTTCTACCACTAGTTTGTTGACGGCTTCTTTGATCACATCTCCTACATCCTCTACTCCTTCCTCATCCGATGGTGTACCTTCAATTCCACCCGCCAGCCAGTCCCAGGCTACCACCATCCTTTTGATCCTCCACTGTGCTGCGACCAAGACGCCACCTTGCGATGACATGTCTTCATGCAGTCGTTCCAATCGAGTGATCCCGCGATGTCGGCGTCAGCGTTCCACACGCCGTGCTCGCGCCGGTTTTGATACATCGTCCACCTCCTCAGCTTTTGTTGCTGTCCTTGTCGAGTGGGAATGTGGTCACTGCGCATTGCCTGCTCTGACCGTAGCGAATGGATCCGTACTCGCGCTGTGCCGTGGTGCCCGAGCCTTAGCTCAGGCAGATTCAGATGATATAGTGACAGCACACAACGTGGAGTCCGATCCCGACATGGCGTTCATGGTGGAGACTTACGTGTCATCGAGCTTGACTTCCACATCCGGGTTGGATCCAGATCTTCTGCAGTAGCAGGTTACATCAGGAGGAGCGCAGACATTGCGTCCCTGGGCGGTGCCACTCGCGGCTTCGACCGGTGGAGGCCCAGCGGCGCCACAGGAGTCCCGTACGGATCGGGATGCGTCTACTAGACTTTTGGGAGAGTGTGTGCAACAGACTCACACCACTCCAGTAGAGGTTACAGGGCTTGAGACATGTTTGTCATTGAGGTCGACCTCTATGCTGAGGCAGGAGCCAGATGTTTTGTAGTAGCAGGTTGCGTTAGGAGGAGTGCATGTGCCGTGTGCCTGGACGACGCCATTCACGACTCTGTCCGGTAGTAGTCCAGCAATAGCATAGGAGTATCGTGCGGATCGGGAAGCCCCATACGGATTTCCGGTGGCGTTTGTGCACGAGGCTCACACTAGCCCGGCAGTGGTCGCAGTAAATGAGTAGAATTGGCCAGCTGGTCTTTTGGATGTTGAGGCATTCTTGAGAGCAGCAGTTCTGAGAGATGCCACTGGGACATGTGTTGCAGCAGACACAGCAGGCTCCACCATGTCATCTACGCTACCTGATGACCAGCTTCAGCATAAGGAGTTGCCTGTGTTCCCAGAGTCTACACACGACAGAGTAGCTACTCACATGATGGAGTCAAACGGTGGTCTTCACTCCATTGTCGAGCAGGTGGCAGCGACCAGCCTTCGCGGCGAGACAGTGCATGAGTGCAAGCTGCCCTTGTTAGTCGCCTTGACGGGCATTGTCGAGCCAGATTCCTACACACATGTGTCCACTACGGCGGTAGTCGAGGATACAGGAGCAGATCCGTACATGCAGATGGAGTCACCTCGTTAACAGGAGCTAGGTTCTGCCCCCTCGTTTTCACCTATTTGTGACCCTGCCGATCACATCGACGTAGAGAGTGGCAGTTGTTGCACGGACGATATCTCAACATGATACTCGCACTCTGACGACTCCTCCTTCTCCTTCTCGCTCGGCATGCGACCGCTCACTCCTTGTATGAAAGACACGAGTTGTGGTGTGGATGCGACACATACAACTGCATCCAATGTTCCAGCGTCTCAGCACATTGCGAGTTTGGTTGAACCCCAGGAGGATGCAACAGCACCGGCTCCATCGTCTTCAGTAGCAGAGATGCAGACAAAGCTATACTCACGATTTTGTAGTCTCCATGTGCAGCATCTAGTGAGGTAGAGTTTATCCTACGCGACGCATACAAGGGCCACCTCCACATGTCCAAGGTAGATGATGTTGACTTGCACGAGCATGTAGTGATGCTGTAGGAGGAGGTGATGGCAACACGTGAGGAATTCACAGAGGAGGGGTGCATCACTACTATTGCCACGAGCTTTACGCCACCAGCATCTAGCACACCCACACTCGAGGAGGATCTTGTACCAGCTCCAAGTATGACATCAGCTAGAGACACTACCACACGAGAGTTGAGTGTGCCTTCAGTTTCTGCCATCGTTGTTCCTATAGACTCCGCCATCGCTCTTCCTTCTGCTGCTACCATCACGCACCTTCATCCACCTAACTCAGCTACTCCATCTTCACCTTCGTCCATGAGTGGTGACCCGGTTTGTCGCTCCAGTCCTCGTCCTCTGGCCGTACACTACTATGCCTCAGGGTGGGCCATCTCGCATCGTAGGCCAGCTCCGCCACTTTATCTACGCACGCGTGCTACTCGCCCATTCCCTTTCCTCTGGCATACACAGATGCATCGCGGTAGAGCGGAGAGAGGAGAGACTGTGAGTTGGGACCCTTGGCCGTCACGCGAGGAGTGGTATACCCCAGGTGACACAGCTGCGACGTGAGGAGTCGTAGCCAGAGACACCACTTTGTCTTTGAGCGAGGGAGCCGACTCATACATGTCAGGGGGAGCTATCTCTCTATGACGGAGAGACCACATGTGTTCAGCTACGACACCAACATTCCGTTGAGGACATCACCACCAGGTTCATTTGCCCAGGAGGAGTGTTGTGTGGACCTCGACCTGACGAGACGTTATGGGATATGCATGGCGAGGGGTTCATACTCTGCTATGAGCATACTAAAGCTGCACTCTGTTGGTCGAGACCCGGAAACTTGGTCGGTTGCACTAGTGTCACGAGGAGACCATGGGGTCGTGTGTCTTGATGTGTGGCCATACTACGTGTGGCATGTGCATGCCAGCTGGTTTGCTCATAGTGGTCGAGACTCGGACACATGGTGAGTTACACCCGTGTTACGAGGAGACCCTATATGATCATATGTGTTGATTGATGATGCTATTGTGGTAGGCACACAGACACCTGTTGGATTGCTCGTAATGGTCGAGACCCGGGCACTAGTATCGCCAGTGTCAAGAGGAGACCATGTTGTCATCTGACATGTGTATGATGTGCATTACACTGGTTTGTGTGCGTGTGCATCACTCCCCTCATGGTCGAGACCCTGACACCGGGTGGGATGTGCCAGTGTTTAGGGAGACCTTAGATGGGTAGCAAATGAGTGTGTGTGTGGTTGATAGGTGCAGATTGTGGTTTAGCATATGTTGTTGTTCCATGCCTTCGTTCATTTGTTCTCGCATGCACAACTTTGCTAGTGAGTGTTGGTTTACGTGGCTTCCACCCGTTACGACCGACGCAGATGCATTATCCATATACCCACGTTGACGATGTATGGTAGAGGAGGTCGTGACGACACGACGGGCCTCCGGACCTCTCCAGCACCTACGAAAGCACCGGCGAGATGCAGTCGATGCGTTCCGGCAGCCGTGTGAGCTTCTCAGGAGCTAGGAGAGTTTTCTCGGTGGGCTGAGACCCGCACACCCGGTGGAATGTACCGGTGCAACGAGGAGACCCAGTGGCTGTATTTTTGCTTCCGATGTTCGGAAAGCCGTGTGTGATGTCTGGACGTTGATTTCAAGATTTTCTGGCACTGCTCCTATATTCTCGGTGGTCGAGACCCAGACTCTCGGAGAGCTGTTCCGGTGCCTCGAGGAGACCACTGTTATTGTTTAAGTGGTGTACGCAGTGTGTTCTCCCCGCTGACCTGTTTGGGTTCAGCGGGGGTCACAGGGCCCGGTGCGGCTAGCTGCCGGCGCCCTTACTTAAGCCCGCTAGGGGCTCATTTGAACACTCTCCTTGTTCTTTCATGTTTAACGTTCCAGACTTAGCCAGATTCTTGCCGTCTTGCATCGTACTAACACACAGAGCTCATGTTCGTTTTTGCATGGGCCTGCATGCCCTAAAATATTTCTAATTAAGGTTTGTCCTAAAACCAGCCCAAAACCACTGTTTTGGCCGTTACTCAGCGCAGACATGTCAGAACGCTACACCGTCTGAACCTAGTTATGCAGAATCACAAGCCAGATGCTAGACTGGTCATATGCATGTATCCGGCATCAAACTGTGGACACACAATGCAAAAACATGTAAATCGGGCCCACGTCTAGTCCACTGATAATCTCCTACGTGCTGTGAAAAAAACTGCAAGAGGTCCCTGACAACGTCCAGATCTCTGGAGCGGTCATCGGTTAGCTCCAAGCTGGTAGTTACCCACCAGACGATGCACCGGTACCACCTGGGTCCGCATCAGGGATTTGCACGGGCATGGATACGGCCGAGTGGTCACAGTAAACTGTACAGGTGGACAGGAACGTCACAAATCACAATAATCCCCCCGCCATGAATGGGGAGCCGAAAATATGTGTTTGTTATTTTTTACATTCTTCTCAACTGTATACCCACGTTTGATGTGCAAACTATAGAAGAACCCACCCCTTAATGACACCCGGAGTTTTAGGGTTTATTTTTGCGCGGCCATCTGCCCGGCCCCGCGGCAGGTTCCTCTTTAACTCATGGGTAGACTTGGATCCCCCATGCAGACTTCTTACAAACCACTTCCAAAAAATCACAAACCCTTTTATCAACGAGTTTGTGATGATTGGGTAAAAAAAGTGACGTCAGCATGACGACGCTGCATCCATGAGACATGCTATCTTTTGACAAACGACAGCGATATATTGTTACATTTTTACACCTACAAACTCCTGTGCGTGTAGTAGGGGCAGATCAGGCTTTTTGTTCCAACGTAGGGGCGGTGAGAAGATGCGTGGAAGCTTCCTAGCGACACAGTCGCTGACTAGGCGTCAGTGCCTGGTCAGACGGTGACGACAGTCACAAGTCGTGCACACAACGGCAAGGGTCTGGCTAGGAGACACAAGGCAAAGTGTCAGAATGCTTCAATAGCATTTGCAGAGAGAAATGACAAATGATAGGTCCATGGCATAAGTACCTGCCGCGGCGCACGGCGGGTGTCGCACGCGGCAGTGCAAGATCCGTCCAAAAACCGGCCCAAAACCATTGTTTTGGCCGTAACTATGCGCAAACATGTCAGAATGCTACGCCGTCTCAACCTAGACGTGCAGAATCAAAAGTCGGACACTACGACTGGTCACATGCATGCATCTGGCATCAAGCGGTGGACACACAATACAAAAACATGCAAATCAGGTCCATGGCCAGTCCACCGATAAACTCCTGTGTGCTGCAAACAAACTGCAGGAGGTCTCGGGTAGCGTCCGGGGCTCTGGAACGGTCGTCGGTCAGCTCCAGGATGGTAGTCCGCCACCAGATGACGCACTGGTGCCTCCAGGGTCGGCATCAGGGATCTGCACAAGTATGGACATGGCGGAGTGGTCACAGTAAAATGTACAGGTCGACAGGAACGTCACAAATCACAACACACCCCCATGACCCGATGGTACGCATGTCCATACACGTGCAGCACAGAGACCAGTACAAAAACATATGGAATGACAAATGTGACACGGACACAGACACACCCCACACTCAACCACTCTCAGGCAAGGGGCGAAGTCCAATAGAACGAATGGCCACCGGGAACTTTCTCCGTGCTAGTGCCTTCGTCAAGAAGTCAGCACGCTGCATGTCAGTGGCAACACAAATGACGGAAATCACCTGTTGCTCCACCAGATTACGTATGAAGTGGTGCTCAACCGCAATGTGCTTTGTGCGAGCATGAAACACACCAGAGTTCTCCACAATGGCAAGAGCACTGTGGTTGTCACAGTGAAGCACGATAGCGGATACTGACTGGCCAAGCTCATGGAACAGGTGCTACAGCCATACCGCCTCAGCAGTCCCTGCACCCAGAGCAACGTACTCTGCCTCTGATGAGCTACGTGCAATGCAGCCATGCTTCCCGCTATGCCAGGACACAGCAGTCCCACCGAGCAAGAACACGTAACCGGTGCGACTGCGTCCATCTGAGCTCCAGGCCCAGTCGCTGTCGGTGTAGCCGTCAAGGACCACCGAACACTACCAGCGAAAGCAGAGTCCGGGGTACGGTGTGGAGACCACGTACCGCACCACTCGCACAGTCGCGTGAAGGGCTCTAGCGCGTGGAGCCTGCGAAAACTGGGCAAGGAGGTTGACGGCAAATGTGATGTCAGGATGTGTGGTAATGGCCAGGCACATCACAGATCCGATGAGACGGCGGTACAAGGTCATATCCATTGTCTCGCCTAGCTGTGTGGGATCCTCCACCTTCAGGGCGTCCTGCCCGTTAGGTGTGAGAGGTGTGGATGCCGTGGGCATTGCGCTGAGGAGGTCGCTGAAGCGCTCCCCCACAACGCGTGCGTATCGCACATGATGCAGTAGTAGAGTACGACGTCTGCGGTCTCGCACGATCTCCATGCCAAGAAACACCGCTGCAGGACCAAGGTCCTTCATCCTGTAGGTAGTCTAGAGGACAACCTTGGCCTCCTTCACGGCTTCCAATGAAGGAGACGCGATCAGAAGGTCATTGACATAGGCCAAGATGGCGGTGAACCGCTCAGGCATCCGTCGGATGAAGAGAGAGGGATCTGCCTCACTCTGTACATATCCCGGGCGAGACAGGATCCCAGTGATCTCCTGGTTCCAACACCGAGGAGACTGTTTGAGGTCGTACAAGGGTTGCGCAAGCGCTAGACCTTGTTACCGTCCTCAAAGCCCGTTAGCTGAGCCGGGTAGCTGAGCCACATAGATCTCCTAATCCAGAGAGCCATGGAGGAACGCATTGTTCACATCCATCTGGTGTAGTTCCCCGTCATGCTGAGCCACTACACCAAACAGAGCTCGAGCTGAGGTCATGCGGCCGACATGGGCGAAGGTGTCAGTGTAATCGATGTCCTCAATCTGAGAGTACCCCTTGACAACCAAGCAAGCCTTTTGGCATTATAGTGAGCCATCTGGCTTCACTTTCTTGTGAAAGACCCACTTGACCTGAATAGCCTTCCTCCCAGGTGGAATGTCGACTAGCTCGTAAACTCCGTGCTCTCGGATGGCGCGAAGCTTATCCTCCCAGGCAGCACGCCACGCATCAGCATCCTGTGATGAGAGAGCTTCCCTCAGTGTGCCCGGGTCAGGCGCCAAATAGGGGGAGCTCTGCGGGGCAAGAGCGCACGCCTTGGTAGGTCTGACGACCACAAGAACGGCTGCTCCATCACAAGCGATGTGAAACTCGCGAGTGACGAGATCGTGCCCTATGGGACACGGTGGGTGTACCTTTGTGTGCTCAGTGCAGACACTCAGTCTTAGGGCCTTTGTGCCGGGATCGGCACTCGTGATACTGCGAGTGGAGCGCCTGGGTGCAGGACTAGGCACTCGCTGCGCTCCGGAGTCCAATGGTCGAAGACAACCGCCAGGCTCACAGGAGTAACCTGGGCTCGAGGGGTGCACCTCAGGCTCAGAAACAGGCACAAGCCCAGCTGGGGAGGACTGAGGCAAGAGAGCTGGTGATGTCGTGCGAGGAGATGCGGGTGTGGGAGACACGTGGCTCGGGGTGACAGTAGGAGTAGGTGAGGCAGGGCTATGCACAAAGGCAGGATTGCCAGCGGACACAGGCACGGGCACAGGAGTACGCACAGGAGTAGGATCATGGGTACGTGAGGGATGCGAGGGAACGGGGGTAGAAGCCGGCGGTGCCGGAGAGGTCTCTACGCCCACAGCGATGATCGCTGGGTCATCAAGAGCCGGAGACCAAGAAGTGGAGGGAGCTCGAACGGACACATGAGCCTGGCGAGGGGTGCTCGCAGGCGCAGACTCCCCCATTCGGCGAGTGACCTCACACCTAGGAATGTGGGTGATAGACAGCGATGTAATCGATGTCACATCACTGTAGGTGAGGGACTCAAAGAAGAGCGCGTCACGGGATTCAACAATGCGACGACGAGCAGGGTCCCAAAAGCGCCAGGCCTTTGACCGTGGGGAGATGCCGACGAAGGCACACAAGCGGCCCCGCGGTGAGACCTTGGACCCCTGCTGGTCCTCGGTGTACCACACAGAAGCCAAGGATCCCCAGATGCGAGCGAGGCGAAGGTCAGCACGGTGAACGAACCAAAGCTTATACGGTGTAACGTGGTCCGGTAGGGGACCGTGCGGGAGGCGGTTCCAGACCGAACTGAGCTCAAGGTCAGGCACAAACAGCGCCTCGGAAAGATACAAGGGGCCAGAAGGACCATCGAAATGTACGACCCCAACACCTTGGACTGGCAAGGACTGACCAGAGCCTTTGCGGACGGAACAGACAGATGCAATAGGGTCGAGAACGATGAAATCACTACGACGACACGTCATGTGATGACTGGCACCGGAATTGATGATCCAAGTGCCGCCGGAATCACGACTTGGGGACATCACTGTACAACGGGCAATGGAACACTCGGCCTCGGACGGACGCTGGGTAGCAGGTGGAGAGGAACGACAAAGGGCACAATGGTGAGACTCATGAATCCAATCTGTACAGTCAGGCCCATCGTCATCACATGCCGACTGTGCCCCCCCACACGAGTCATCCCGGGTCACCAGAACAGACGGACCGATCGTCTGTGAACCACCCGGCTGTGACAACACACTCGCACCTCCCTGAAAGCGGAGCGCCAGAAGGTGGTGGAGCTCGGCGATGGTGCGGTCACGTGGTTCGGGGTCGCCGCTGGTCGCTGGTGAAGAAGCGGGATCTGCTGTGGTCGTGGTCGCCGCATGTCCAGAGGATGTGCTGCTCGATGTAGACCGGAGTGCGTGCGCAGCCTGGAGCCCGCGAGTAATCCGTGCCCAGTCGAGCGGCTGCTGGCACTCGGTGTAACGATGGGCGCCTCCACAGTTGTAGCAGTGAACGAAACGTCCACCGCTACTGCCCGATGACGGCTGCTGCTGGCCTGAGCTGCGCTTTCGTCGCCCCTTCTTCCCCTGTGCTGCTGCCGCGACACCCTGTGTCTGAGTCGGTGTAATCGGGGTGGAAGGGGAGGAGGATGACGAGGCAGAGGATGGAGAAGAGGTCTGTAGGAGGGGCGTCGGTGGTGATGCAACGACTACTCCAGCAATGGAGGTCTCCTGATGAGCCACGGCTGCCTCACGGGCTGAAGCCACGTGGAGGAAAAGCTGGTGCGCCCAGGGAAGAAGCTGTAGTGAGGCCGAAAAGGGCCCGAGCACGGCGTCGCTGTACCGCGTGAAGATGTTGGTGTGCTCAACGTGAACCCCGAGCATGATCGTGCGCAGCGCCCACAGCTGTGTACCTCTTGAAGTCCCAAGGCGCGTGTAGATGCGCATAGCGCGTCGCCAGTAGTCTACTGCGAGCTCGGTAGGCCCTTGTCAAAGGGAGTGAAAGACACGAATGTGTGCAGTGCGGGTGGCATGCGTCTCTGCAGCAAGCACGGACAGCGCTAGATCCCAGCCCCCGCGTGGATCAGCGCCGATGCCTGTGCCTGCCTCACCAAGGAACGTGCGGAAGTCAACGACGGTCTCGCGCGGCATGGCGTAGAGGAGCCCGCTCATCGCCCTAGCCACTGTCAGCACCTGAGCTCAGTCCGTAGTCTGATACGGACTATGGTAGTAGGGCCACACGCCCTCTGAAGTGGCCCAGACCTGAAAGAGGATCTCCCAACATTCAAAGCCGTCCTCGCTTACATAACGGGGAGGCGGCGTCTCGAAGTCCTTGAGTTGCCGCTCCGTAGGGAGAGCAACCACAGGCTGGGAAGGACGAGAGATGGGAAAGACGCCAAGAAGAGGGAAGTTGCTGGGGTGGAGGTCAGGCGACGATCGAAGCTCCGGAAAGCGGGGTGTGTGTGGGGGCCGAGAGCTCGTCTGAAGCTGACGGATACGCTCCTGAAGTATACGAATCTCGCGCTCGGGGGAGTCGCCCTCCATGCCTGGCATGTCTAGATCCTCGTCCCAAGGCTCAGGAGGTGGCTGGTCGACTCCAACTCCTGTCTCCGATGCTGGAGCTGACTGCTGTGTAGAGGGTACAACCCCGGCCGCGCCCTCATAAGTCTGTTGTGGAGTCGTGGAATGACCTCGAAGGAGCTCGGTGAGTTTATGAATGGCATCAGTCTGCTCCTACTGCAGTCGATGCATCTCGTCCTGCTGGCTCTGAAGGTCCTCAATGGCCTGCGAATGTGGGCTCATGACCCCTGAGGAGGAAGAAGAGGGATCTATCACCCCTTTTCCCTTCTCGTTGGACGGAGCCATGGTGCCGCTCATTATGGGCCTAGACGTCAAAGTGGTCACATTGAAAAAAAAGATAGCGTTTCTCGAGGAGTTGAAACACTGGCAACTTTTGACCCTCCGACCAAAACTTTTACTAAGACAGGTGCTGACGTCAGCAGAAATTTGCTGACGTCAGCAAAACCTGATGATGTCAGCAATTCAAGATGCTGACGTCAGCTCGCCCCCCCCTTTTTTTTGTCAACCCTCGTGACTGCTACGCGAGCTGGCGGCCGCTCCGTAGCAGCCGCGCGGGAGTTGTGAGGAAGCTGCGCAGCAGCTTCCGCTCAGCTGCTGCTGTTGCTCCATCCTCAGCTGTAGTAGCACCCGCGCATCTACGTGCGGAGCGGCCGCCTAGCCGCTGCGTGCGCGGCTGTGGCAGCAGCCGCGAGCTGCTACTGCTGCTCCTGTGCACTACGACTGCTGCACGCTGCTGTAGCTGCCGCGCGCTGATGCCGCTGCTGCTTCTGTGCTGCTGCTACTGCCGGTACTGCTACTGCGCTGCTGCTGATGCCGCTGCCGCTGCCGTTGCTGCTGCGCTGCTGCTGTGCTACTGCCACCGCTGCTGCTGCTGTCACCGCTGCTACTGTGCTGCTGCCGCCGCACGCAGCTGCTGTGGTGCTGCCGCCGTGCACTGCTGCCACCACAACTGCTGCCGCTGCTACTGTCCTGCTACTCTGCTGCACTGCTACTGCTGTTGCTGAATGTTGCTGGCGACTGCAATCTCACATGGAGGTGGTGAGCCACGTCGACGGGGGTCTGCTGTCATCGACGGGTCCTTGTGGATTTGCTGCAGCTGTGGCTCTTACTGCTGCTGCTCCGCTGCGTCTCTGTTGCGCAGCTCGGTGAGAACTGTCTCACCGCTCTGATACCATGAGAAGATGCGTGGAAGCTTCCTAGCGACACAGCCGCTGACTAGGCGTCAGTGCCTGGTCAAACAGTGACGACACTCACAAGTTGTGCACACAACGACAAGGGCCTGGCTAGGAGACACAAGGCAAAGTGTCAGAATGCTTGAATAGCATTTGCAGAGAGAAATAACAAATGACAGGTCCATGGCATAAGTACATGCCGCGGCGCACGGTGGGTGTCGCTCCCGGCAGTGCAAGATCTGTCCTTAAACCGGCTCAAAACCATTGTTTTGGCCGCAACTCTGCGCAAACATGTCAAAATGCTACGCGGTCTGAACCTAGACGTGGAGAATCAAAAGTCAGACGCTACGACTGGTCACATGCATGCATCTGGCATCAAGCGGTGGACACACAACACAAAAACATGCAAATCGGGCCCACGACTAGTCAACCGTTAACCTCTTGTGTGCTGCAGAAAAACTGCAGGAGGTCCTGAGTAGCGTCCGGAGCTCTGGAACGGTTGTCGCTCGGCTCCAGGATGGTAGTCCGCCGCCAGATGACGCACCGGTGCCTCCAGGGTCCGCATCAGGGATTTGCACGAGTATGGACACGGACGAGAGGTCACAATAAACCGTACAGGTCGACATGAACGTCACAAATCAATTTGTAGACGAGTTTACGCCTGCAAACTTGCGTCCGTGTAGAAGGGGCAGATCAGGCTTTTTTTTCCAACGTAGGGGCGGATCAGGCTTGTTCCGACATAGGGGTGGATGGGGCTTATTGTTCTGAGCGAGGGCCCCCCCTCGCCTGATCCCCTCGGGGATCAGGCTTATGGTCCCAAACGAGGGGTATGTGGTCATCCGACCCCCTGAAAGTAGAGCTATTTTCTGATTTGATGGTGAACTGAGTACCAAGCTCTTCAGAGTTGGGGGACGCTAGTGAGAAAATGCGTGGAAGCGTCTTAGCAACGCAGCCGCTGACTAGGCGTCAATGCCTGATCAGACGGTGACGACAGTCACAGGTCGTACACACTACGGCAAGGGTTTGGCTAGGAGACAAAGACAAAGTGTCAGAATGCTTCAATATAGCATATGCAGAGAGAGATAACAAATAACAGGTCCAAGGCAAAAATACCTGCCGCGGCGCACAACGGGTGTCGCACGCAGCAGTCCAAGAGCTGTCCTAAAACTGGCCCAAAACCATTGTTTTGGCCGTAACTCTGCGCACACATGTCAGAATGCTACGCCGTCTGAACCTAGACGTGCAAAATCAAAAGACGGATGCTACGACTGGTCACATGCATGCATCAATCGACAGACAGTGAACATACAATGCAAAAACATGCAAATAGGCCTCATGGCCAGTCCGCCGAAAGGCGCCTGCAAGATTTAGAAGACACAGCAGAGAGTCCCGGTGGCATCTGGGGCTCTGGTACAGTGGTCGACCAGCTCCAAGCTGGTAGTCCGCCGCCTGTCGTCGCGCCGGTGCCACTAGGGCCGCCCGCCTCAGGGATCTGCATGAGTATGGACACGGCCAAGTGGTCACAATAAACTGTACAGGAACGGCACAAAGCACAACAGCTAGTTTGTGAGTGACAAAAAACAGCGCGTCACGGGACTCAATGACGCGACGGCGAGTGGGGTCCCAAAAGCGCCAGGCCTTCGACCGCGGGGAGATGCCAATGAAGGCACACAAGCGACCTGAGGGGAGACCTTGGACTCCTGCTGATCCTCGGTGTACCACACGGAGGCCAGGGATCCCCAGACGCGAGCGAGACGAAGGTCAGCACGGTGACCAAACCAGAGCTCGTACGGTGTAACATGGTCCGGAAGCGGACCATGCGCGAGGCGGTTCCAGACCCAAGTCATGTAGGCGAAGCCCTCGAAGGCGAAAGACTCAGAGAGACCGCGCTCAGGCCGCATGGCGCGAACCGCATCCTCCATGGTGCGGTTCCAGCGCTCAGATACACCGTTATGCTGTGGAGTAGCAGAAGCGGAGACCTGGTGAAAAATCCCGTGCTCAGCAAAGAAGGAGTCCATCTCAACAAGGAACTCGCCGCCGCGATCCGAGCGAAAAGTATGTAGCGTGTGGCGAGACTGTCGTCGACTTCCGCCCCTTCCTTGGCGAGGCTGGCACAGGCACCGGCGCCGATCCCCGTGGAGGCTGGGATCTGGCGTTATCCCTGCTGGCCGCAGAGACGCACACCACTCGCTCTGATACCATGAGAAAATGCGTGGAAGCTTCCTAGCAACGCAACCGCTGACTAGGCGTCAATGCCTGATCAGACGGTGACGAGAGTCACAGGTCGTACACACTACGGCAAGGGTTTGGCTAGGAGACAAAGACAAAGTGTCAGAATGCTTCAATATAGCATATGCAGAGAGAGATAACAAATAACAGGTCCAAGGCAAAAATACCTGCCGCGGCGCACAACGGGTGTCGCACGCAGCAGTCCAAGAGCTGTCCTAAAACTGGCCCAAAACCATTGTTTTGGCCGTAACTTTGCGCACACATGTCAGAATGCTACGTCGTCTGAACCTAGACGTGCAGAATCAAAAGACGGATGCTACGACTGGTCACATGCATGCATCAATCGACAGACAGTGAACATACAATGCAAAAACATGCAAATAGGCCTCATGGCCAGTCCGCCGAAAGGCGCCTGCAAGATTTAGAAGACACAGCAGAGAGTCCCGGTGGCATCTGGGGCTCTGGTACAGTGGTCGACCAGCTCCAAGCTGGTAGTCCGCCGTCTGTCGTCGCGCCGATGCCACCAGGGCCGCCCGCCTCAGGGATCTGCACGAGTATGGACACTGCCGAGTGGTCACAGTAAAGTGTACAGGAACGGTACAAAGCACAACAGCTAGTTCTTGGAGGGGTCTACCATTGTGTCTCATTGTTCATTCCTACTTAGCTACATCCATGTTCGAGCTGCTTTCTTCCGCTAACACTGGCGCGAGCATTTCTGAGTAACAAACCCAGAGCACTAAGACTTTGACTCTAGAGCGGTAGACTGAGGGGGTATCTGACTAAGCAACGAGGGTGGAAGCCCGCACGGTGCGTCAACAACACTATTGCCCCAACTTACTACCTAGGATTTCCGGCTTAATGCACTGTTATTGATGCCACTTGTGCTCGGCCGATGGAGCCACCAATTGAAAAGCTGGCTTACAGTCAGTTCCCATTATTTTTGCCTAGAATTCGGCGAATGATTAGCAAGAATCATCCGCCAATAATTTTAGAGTCCGACCCAGGATCAGCCAGTCATGTATCACTGGCAGTATCGGAACTTTCAGGAGGTGCTTTCCCTAAGGCGGAATACAACTGTGCATCATGCATCTTGTTTGGATGGTTTGGACATTTGTCAGCAATGACAGGAGAAGCACTGTAAATCAGATATCGCGGCTGTCCTACAGACTTCAAAAACTCAGCAGCCAACTCTGCATCTTACGACAGTGGTAGCAGAAACATAGAAAAATTAGACTAATTTAAAACGTGAAGGAGAAAGGATACCGCCATATAGACAAACAGAAAAGCAGCCACAATCATCACCATCATTGACCGATTCAATTTTTCATTTTTCTTTTCTATCAATCTAAGCAGCCGCAGCCTCGTCGTCCTCAATCTTGGGCGCGAGGTAAAACCGCAAGTAGCCGATGTCGCCGATGGTGTACTCGCACTGCACTGGCAGGTCCTTGGACAGACAGATTGTGACGGCGTCCGCCAGCGGCGTCGCCTTTGTGAACGAGTTGAGGTAGCGCAGCGCAAATGTGAGCGTGACGGGGTTGTTGCACCGCACTAACGTCTCCTCCTTCTGTACCCACAGTAGCAGCAGCAGCAGCAGCAGCACCAGTGTCAACACCACACGAGGGCATGGTGAGAGGGAGCGCACAGACACAAGCAGGCACTGAAGAACCACACAACTTGCAGCCAGTGCTGTCCAGCAGCACTGGGGCCAGGTATGCTGCTGTGAGGTGAGGTAGGGGAGTTGGGG
>SZWC01013311.1:59612-74924 GCA_023375785.1 Penium margaritaceum | reverse complement strand
TCCCACCGTCCTGCGCCGATCGACCGCCAGCTCGTTCCCCTAGCACACGACGGCGCGTCCAGAGAGCACCTGCGTGCACCGTCAACCCGTCTCCGGCCGCGTCCACGAGGCCGGGCGTGCCTTCAGCAGCTGTCAGCAGCTGCCAACTCGGCAACAGGAGCAGCAGCTGCGTTGCAGCAGAAGACAGATGACGTCATACAGGATTGAGTTGACCTGACGGAAGCGGTGCAGGAGCTGAATTCGATCTTCAACCCAATTTTTCTTTGGGACCTGGTCGCGACCGACGCAGGCGGGGTTGGTTACCTAAGCATCAGAGCAAGCGTGGGGGTTAAGCCTGTAACGCCAATTTGCTGAACAGGGATAAGTAGAAACTTTATGTTGAGTATTTAGTGTACTTCGACGAGAAGTGTTGAAAAAGTCTAACACATATATACAATAACTGGAATTTCAATGTGGCACATGTTGGGTCCTCTGCGCTCGAGCCCAACGACTCGTGCAAGGTCGCTTCATGAGTGATCGCCTTGAGAAGATCTACGGAGAAGTCATAGGGCTTCAAGAATATTGAGGTGTGATTGTACAAAGGGGGGACTCCTTTTCATCCACCATTTGAAAATTTTTTACGCAGGTTACCCACGTTTGAAAACTTCATTTATGTATTAGCCATTTGTGATAGAAAATGACTAGTAAGCCCACTTTTCGGCAGGTCCCTTCCGTTCTCCCCAAACTTTTTAATCGGTACTCATTATTTCCATAGTTTAAAAAGCAGCACGCTTTACCCACTTTCTATGAGGTGACTCCGATACCCACTTTGGACATCCACTCGTCACTAAACGTGACTAGCGGATGTTCAAGGCTTGTGCTCCTAAACATCCGAATCCTACAGGACGGGACCTACATCATCCCTGTCACAAGTGACATTGGCTTTTGAGGACCTCTAATCTTGCTTTTTGAAAAGTACTTATGTTTCTTTGTTTACAAATCGTTCCACCATGCGCATAAAAAACCACCATCCGCTACTCGATGACAATCGATCAGCTCGTAATACTCGTCATTGTTGAGAGACTATCATATTTGAGAAACAGTAGACAACACGATCTTTATTTGTCATATTCATGAAACTCTTGGGGTTTTTCATATCACCCGATGAACACATTGGAGTTTTTTCTCCAAATCTTTGTAGAGCTCTCGAGAGAAAAAGATGGGTGCGAGCTCGTCGCCTTATCTTCTTTCTTTCCATATCTCGTGGAATACAAGACATAGAGCTAAGGGAAAAGCTTGCTTCGAGACTGCGAAAGACAGGACCCTGCAAGCAAAACAAGCCTCCATTTCATGAACGTCTATCGCACTATGCATCGCACGCCGGAAGAACGGAAGCAAGATCGACGAGGTTGTCCGCATATACAAAAGGAAAAGCTAGGCAGCAAGTTGGGGCAGCATCGTTGTTGATGCAGCGTGCGGGCTTCCACGCTTGTTGCTTAGGTTTCCTGCACCCTTAGTCAGCTGCTCTAGAGTCTCACTACGGAAGCTCTGGGTTTGTAACTCAGAAATGTGCGCGCCAATGTTAGCGCCAGAAAGTAGCGCAAAACTGAAAGTGGCTGATTAGGAATGAAGAATGAGCAACAATGGGAGACCCCTGAAAGTTCTAGCCCCCCCCAGCTCTGTAGAACTTGTTACTCAGCTAACCAGCCAACCAGAAAATAGTCCTAGACCTATCTTCTGGCAAGCAGGGTTTTCTCAGTGAGCCCTGCCAGACCGCCGATAGCCCCAAACCCGGGCGTCATCCGTTTTGCCTGAAAACTGGACCATACCAAAATACTGACGCTATAAACAGAGTCGTGCGGTCAGGATCAGCTAGAAAAATAGCAACAAAGAGTTATGGCTGCCCGAACCCCAGGCAATGCATACGATGATCCATGATGACAAACAGTGCCACGCAACATGATACATGGATCCTAGGCAGTGCATGATGCTGCAGACGCATGCACACAGCATATGTAGTGACAGTGACCACCGGTGGCCCAACCTCCGAGGAGGCCTGCCGATGGAGTTGAGCGCGTCGCCGGAGGAAGGAGGCTCCAGCAAACTGCGGGTATGCCTCAGCATGCATCCGCTCCACCGGACGACACTCCATTACCGTCGAGTCTCGCCGTCAGTCATCTGCACGCCGATGTACAGAAGCCGGGAGGACAAAACAGAGCACAATGAAAGATGCGCAAAAAACAACACTCCCCCATGACTCACAAGCGTAGTGCACATGGACAGCTAGACTTAGTCCACAACCAGACTCCCTCAAAGCACACAGAGACGCAGGCAGGGATAAAGAGAGCCACTCACAGACGCACGCCAACCGAACTCACAGCCGCCTTGAAGGAGTCGAGCTTCAGTGCCTTGGTCAAGAAGTCAGCCAGCTGTCTTGCTGTCTCAACCCACACAATGCTGATGCTGCCGTCATGCAACAACAAACGCACATATTGACACTTACCATTGATGTACTTTGTGCGTGTGTGATGCACGCAGTCATTGTCGGCAATGACCATGGCACTCTCATTGTCACAATGCAACGTGATGGATGCGTCGGACTGACGCAACCCAGACAACAGACGATGCAACCACACACACTCACACGCACCTGAGCCAAGGGCCACGTACTCAGCCTCAGCAGTGCTACGTGGAATGCATCCCAACTTTCCACTACGCCAGGACACAGCCATGGCGCCGATTAGAAAGATCCAGCCTGTGTGACTCTTATTGTCCGGGCTACCGGCCCAGTCACTGTCGGTGTAGTCCAGTGCGACCATAGACGACTGGCGGCAGAACATGAAACCTTGCCGAGGAGTCGAGATGACATAGCACAGTACTCGGATTGCGACCTCGAAGTGGAGGTGACGTGGCTATTGAGAAAACCGAGCCAGGAGATCGACGGCGACCGTGATGTCTGGGCGCGTCATCATCGCCAAGAACATCAGTGACCCAATGACTCGCAGATACAAGGTCACGCCAACTGGCTCCCTCACAATAACTGTGTAAAAACTCTTGAGTTGCACTTGACCATCTGGTGACATATGTGCAGATGCGCTCACTACAAGGGGCAGGTCCTCAGCAAAGCAAGTGGATGGGGTATGCACATAGGTAGCTTTGTGGACGTGCAGGATGCCCCTGAAAGCTATCATGCTCAAGCTTCATGCCCAGGAAGACTCGGGAAAACCCGAGATCCTTCATCTAGTAGGCGGCGTGTAGTAGGTCCTTGACACGCTGGATGGTAGCCATGACAGGCGACACGATGAGGAGGTTATCGACGTAGACCAGAACAGCGGTGAAAGTCTGGCCTCGTGGGCTGACAGAGAGTGTGGGGTCAGCTGTGCTGTGCTGGAGGCCGCCGCGGAGGAGCGTGCTACTAATCTCCTAGTTCCACTACCGAGGTGACTGCTTCAGGCCATATAGGGCCTTCTGCAGCCGCCATACTCTCCCAGTGCCGTCGTCGAAGCCTGGGGGCTGCACCATGTAGAGCTCCTCACCCTCCACTCAACCATGGAGGAAAGCATTGCTCACGTCCATCTGATATGGCTTCCACCCATGTCAAGCAACTTGGCTGAAAAGCGCTCAGCTAATGGAGAACTGGCCAACTGGGGCAAAGATATGGTCGTAATCAACCCCAAAGATCTCAGCAACCCCTTTGGCTATGAGGCGGGCCTTGTACTTGTCCAAGGACCAGTCGGGCTTCCATTTCCGCCGAAAGACCCACTTGGCACTGATGGCCTTCCGACCTGGAGGGAGGTCGACGAGGTCATATACATGGTGCTGCTGGGTGGCAGCTAGCTCGTCAGCGCACGCAACATCCTAGTGTGCAGCCTTAGGCGAGGCTCAAGCCAAGCGTTGAGTGGCTAGGTCCTGTGGGCGTGCTGTGAAGCGAACTGAGAGAGCGTGTGTATCTTGAGCTCCAGGTGGGATGCGCGTGAGTGCAACCATGATAGCATGCCGATGCTCGTGATGGAGCATGGCGTAGCCGAGTGCGGAACCTGGGTGAAGGTCTGCAATGAGCGTCAAGGTGGTCAGGCCGACGGCCTTGGTACCAGGGTCCCCACTTACGACCGTGTGAGTGGAAGAGAGGCGTGGAGCCACAGCGGGGCGGGGGCGCCACGGGGCGCGGTGCGGCTGTCTGCACGCTCACTGACGGCCTGGGTCGGAGACTACCGCCTGGGCCACGTGTGTAGGGCGGACCAATGGGGGCGGACAGGGCTATTAACCAAGAGGGGCCAGCGGACGCGACTAGGGTTGTCGGCGCGGAGGGGCCAGTGGGCGCAACTGGTGCTGGTGCCCCAGAGGGACCAATAGACCCAACAAGTGACGTTGGCCCGGAGGGGCTAGTGGGTGCAACTTGGACTGCCGGTCTAGAGGGGTCGACGGGCGCGACAGGGGCGGCTAGCCCAAGGGGCCAGTGGGTGCGATTAAGGCTGCCGCTCCAGAGGTGCCAGCACGCTCAACTTGGGCGACCGGCCCAGAGGGACCAGCGATCGTGACTGGGGCTGCTGGCCAGGAGGGCCCAGCAAGCACAACTGGATCTGCCGGCCCGGAGGGGCCAGCGGGTGCGACTAGGGCGACCGGCCCAGAGGGACCAGCAGTCGTGATTGGGGTTGCCATCCCAAGGGGCTAACAGGAGCAACTCCATCTACCCGCCCGGAGTGGCCAACGGATACGACTGGGTCTGCCGGCCAGGAGGGGCCAGCGGGTGTGACTGGGGCTAGTGGCTCAGAGGGGCCCGTGGGCGCAACTGGGGCGGCTAACTGAGGGGGACCCAGGGATGTGCCACCCGGAAGTAGCAGGACGGAGGACGGACTCACCACTCCCCCACACAACGGGAGGGACACTGACGAGCCGAAGCGAACGAGATCGCGCGGAAACAACTCCTAAAAGAAGAGGGCATTGAGGGACTCCACGATGCAGTGTCGGGAGGGATCGCAAGAGTGCCAAGCCTTGGACTGACAAGAGATACCAAGAAAGGTGCAAGGACGCCCGTGAGGGACAAGCTTGCCGCCTTGGTATGGGGCGGGTAGCCACACAATGGCTGCGTAGCCCCAGAAGCGAGCAGGGCGGAGGTCGGCACGCTGACCGCGGTGAGGAAGGGGTCCGTGAAGAATCCGGTTCCAGACCCACGTCATGTGGGCCATGGCTTCAAAGTAGAAGCCATCGGAGAGGCCAGACTCAACCCCCATGGTGCGGATGGCATCGGCCATTACACGGTTCCACCGCTTGGAGACGCCGTTCTGGGCGGGTGTGAAGGGCGCGGACGTCTTGTGGTGGATACCACAGAGGCGTGAACAGTCGTGGTCTCGTCCATGTACTCACCACCACGATCGGAGCGAAAGCTGCGAAGAGATTGATTACATTTGAGCTCTGCAAGGACAAGCCAAACCTGAATGGCACGGATGACATTGCTCTTCTGCCGCAGGTGAAATTCCTAGCAGTAGCGAGAGTAGTCGTCAATGAGGATGAGGACATAGCGGCCATGCTCTCCGACAAAATCGGTAGGGAGAGGACCCATGACATCAGAGTGGACCAGGTCAAGAGGGGCGAATGCACGGGAGGAGGACAGAGGGTATGTGGATCAGTGCATTTTGCCTTGAGCGCAATCAATGCACTCTGTGGGGTACGGAAAAGGGAACGTCTCAGGGTCAAGACCCTTGGGCGGCTGGGTGCAGAGCATGTTGTCGACGGCAGCAAAGTGGATGTGGCAAAGGTGGCACTGCAAGAGATGGGTGTGCTGCGGAGAAAGTGTGTTGGTGACAAACACATGGCATGTGGCGGCCGACGGGGAGGGGTTGGACAGAGAGGAGGACAGACCAGACACGTGCCACAGGTTGCTACGGGCGGTGGCGCGAAGAACGATAAGACTCGACGGGCGTAACGATATAGTGCCAACACCACGCGAGTGCACATCATCCATGCTCATGCGGTCAAGGGAAGTAATGGACAGGAGGCTGAGCTGAAGACCTGGGACGAAAAGGACATCGGTCACCAAGACATCATTGGTAGGACCACGGAAACGAATGACACCGTTGCCGTAAACAGGTAGCACTTGGCCGGAGCCCCTCCGAACACCAGAGATATCGCCAACTAGACCAAGTATATTGAAGGCCTCGCGAGAGGCCGTCGTGTGATGCGTGGCCCTGGAGTCGATGATCCAGGTCTCGGCCAGTAGTCGCCAGATCGTAGTCGCCAGATCTTTGACAGTCACAATGCAGCAAGCAAGAGACGAGGAAGTGGTGGAAGCAGACGCGAAGTAAGACTTCCAATCATCAAGCCACATGACATCATCACGGAGGGGGACAAAGGAGACCACGGAAGGCGGCAGGACAGATGAGAGAGCAGAACACGACCGCAGTTCAGTCTCAGTCATGCATGGCAAGGGGGACGAGCAGGAGGTGACGTAACTCGCACTTCCCTGGGGGGGAGGGCGAGGCAGACCGAGCTGAAGCGCAATGAACTACTCCATTTGACGCTCATGCGTGGATGGCCTGCGAGTGTAGATTGAGTGCGAAATGATGGTGCCTGAGCCCGGATAGAAGGAGGACGGCCCCGGTGAAGGGAACGGAGGCGCCGACGACTGCGGATGATGCTGCTATGGAGCTGGCGTCTGCAAGATCGGAGTCCCGTTTGGAGGAGTGGAGCTGTTGGATGGGGTCAAGGCGTCACAGGCGGCAACAGTGACGGCTGCAGAGGCGAGACGGCACTCCCTCTGGCAACGCATGGTTGCAATGACGTGCGCCTCGTCCGTCGGTGACGGGCACGTGTACCATCCGTGTCCTGGCTAGCCACTGTTGTGGCAGACTGAGCCACTACCACTAGACCCTATTGACTGCTGTTGTTGCTGCTGCTACTGTCCCTTGCCCTTCTTGCTCTGTATCTTCTTCTTTCCTTCTGACAAGGAGCTAGTGGAGGCAGCTACTGTGGGAGAAGTGAGGACCACTGAAACAACGGTAGGGGAGGCTAGGGCCTCTGTGCGCTGGAGGCGAGACTCAAAATGAGCTGCCTCAATCCTGAGGAAGAGCTCATATGCCCAAGGCATAAGGGTGCCCTGGGCTACCATGGTTGAGAGGAGATCTTAGGAATAGTGCGCGAAGACATCCGCGTACGCGCCAGTGGCACCTCGCTTCATGGTGAGGAGTGTGGCCAAGGGGGGTGGAGCGGAGGTGCCTAGGCGACGGAGGATGTCCTCAGCCTGCTGCCAGTAAGCGGTGATTCTCTCGGACTCCCCCATGTGTAGGGAGATGAACTCCAGAAGCAAACGGCTGGTCTCAGCCTCACTGGACAAACGATGGGGACGAGTGAGGATGTGCCATGCGGCTTCAGGGTCTGGGGTGTTGCCAACGGTGAAGCTGTCAAGAAAGGGCTCTAAGGCCAGGCGGGAAGCACGAGGAGCGACAAGAGAAAGGGCGCGTACGACGGGACCAACGTCATACAGCCGGTTTGCCTGGGTGGATTCGGACAAGAGGGTGTGGTATGCTCACACACCCTTGCCGTACGCCCAAATGCGGAAGCTAAGCTCCCAGCTCCGGAACTGCTCGCCGACTTGAAGCGGAGGGGGCGGCGTCTCAAAGTCCTTTTGCCTTCGGTCGGCACCTAGAGTGGGGCCAATGACGAAGGTCACTGTCTGCCGCTGACGCTGAGTCTGCTGCTACACTAGGTACTACGTGGCAGCAAACACAGTGTGGCTGGCATGCCTAGGAGGAATGAATGGCGGCGGGACACTAGAGGGAGTCTACGAGGCCAAGGGTTGTAGTGCTACAAGCTATAGCATCAAGGCAGCGAGCTGTTGTTAAATGAAAAGTAGAGGATCAAGAGTGCCAGCGATGACGCCTATTGGCTACTGCTTTTGCAATTGCCGCTGCTGCTACTACTGTTCCTGTTCCTGTTGCTGTTGCTGCTGCTGTTGCTATTGCTGGTGTTGTTGCTCATGCTGCTGCTACTGCTGCATCAACTATTACAGCTGCTATAAGAAAGGGGTGGGGTACCACCACAAGGGTCACCCCAACGGAGGAGGACCCCTTCCCACAAGGGCTATTGGCCATGGTGGGTTTTGGTGCTTCCACTCTTTGTTTTTTTTTGTGATGGTGATGTCAGTAAAGACGTTAGCCTAGATGACTGGCGTCAGCAACTGCTACTGTGTTATCTCCTACTGTTGCTCGTATAAAGCTTCTTCCCCACTTCCCCTTTTTTTGTTGATGACGTCAGCCATGATGTCAGCAATGACGTCAGTGGTAAGATGTTGATATTAATAGCAGCCGTTGCTGGTGTTGCTACTGCACAGCTACAGCAGTTGCTATTGTTGATGCCGCTATTACTACTATTGCTGCCGCTGCTGCTGCTTGTTGCTGCTACTACTGTTATAGCTGCTGTTGCTACTATTGCTACTGTTGATGTTGCTGCTGCTATTACTGGTGCTATCATTGTTGCTACTGCTGCTGTTGTTTTTGCCATTATTGCAATTGCTGCTTGCAGCTAATGCTGCTGTTGCTACTTTTGCTACGCCTACTGTGGTACCAGCAACTGCTACTACTGCTGTAGCTACTGTTGCAGCTGTTGCTATTGATTCTGCTACTACTACTAATGATACTGCTATTGCAATCGCTACGACTACTGCATGCAACTGTGTTGTTGTGGCTACTGTAGTAGCTATGGTAGCTGCTGCTCGGGTAGGGGAAAACATTTTTGTCTCTTTTTTTTTACATTTTTGTCTGGCATAGCAAGCTTCGTTGCTTGTTGTAGGTAGCGAGCTGCGAACAGTGAGCTCGCTGCTTGTTCCAAGCAGTCTATTACTTGTAGTGAGCAACGGGCTCACTGCTTGCAGCCCGCCGCTCGTGGCAAGCTACGGGCCGCAAGTAGCAACAGCTGCTACCGGTTGATGACGTCTGCTGTTCGCTGCTGCTATCGCTACTGCTGGTAGCTGTTGCTTCTTGCTACTGCTTGCTACTGTGGCTGCCAAAGCTAGGTGCTGCTGTTGCTCGCTGCTACTACTGCTGCTGTTGGCTGCCGCTGCTGCTGGTGGTACGAGCTGCTGCTGCTGGCCACCGTTGCTGCTTGTTGTTGCGGGCTGCTTGCTGCAAGCTACTGCAAGCTACTGCTGCTACCGGTTGCTCCTGATCCTTCAAGCTGCTACAAGCTCATGCTGCTCCTGGCTACTGCTGCTGCACGCACCTACTGCTGGCTACTGTTGCCACTACTCGCTGCTGCTGCTTGCCGCTGCTGCTGTTGTAGGCTACTAATGCTCCTCGCTGTTGCCAGTCAATGCACTTGGGTGACAATGCAACATGCGTCATCGCCCGTAGGTGTCAGACGCGGGCTGCTCACCTCCTTGCTTCATGCGTGGGGGTCAGTGCTGTCGAAAAAAATCCGGCAGTATTTCCCCTACACTGGCGTGTATGGTGGTCCACCGACATTATCTTGCACGAGTACGCCAGTCTTCTGCTGTTGCTGTTATGCTCTGACTCTGCTACCAAAAAGGAAAGGCTAGGTAGCATGTTGGGGCAGCAGCGTTGTTGATGCAGCATGCGGGCTTCCACGCTTGTTGCTCACGTCTGTTACCCCCTTAGTCTGCTCCTCTAGAGTCTAAGTCTGGAAGACCTGAGTTTGTTACTCAGAAACGCACGCGCCAGTGTTAGCGCCAGAAATTAGCTCAAAACTGAAAGTGGCTGATTACGAATGAAGAATGAGCAACAATGGGAGACCCCTCCAAGTTCTAGCCTCCCCCCCAGCTCTGTAGAACTTGTTACTCAGCTAACCAGCCAATTAGAAAATAGTCCTCAACCTATTTTATGGCAAGGAGGGTTTTCTCGGTGAGCCCTGCCAGACAGCCGACAGCCCAAATCCCAAGCGTTGTTTTTTTTGCCTGAATCTTTACCATACCAAAATATTGACGCTACGAATGCAGTCGTGTGGTGAGAATCAGCTAGAAAAACAGCAGCAAAGAGTTATGGCTGCCCGAACCCATGTAGTGCCTACGATGGTCCATGATGACAAACTGTGCCACACAACATGAGACATGGACCCTAGGCAAAGCATGACGCTGCGGAAGCATGGAGACAGCATCTGCAGTGACAGTGACCACCGGCGGCCCAACCGCCGAGGAGGCCTGCCGATGGAGCTGAACGCATCACCCAAGGGAGAAGGCTCCAGTGAACTGCGAGTAGGTCTTCGCTTGAAATGACTCCACCGGACGACACTCCAGCAGCGTCGAGTGTTGCCGTCAGTGATCTGTACGCCGATGTACACAAGCCGAGAGGACATAATAGAGCAAAATGAGAGATGCGCAAAACATAACATATTTTTTACAAAAGAGATCAATCATCTAAAGAAAAACCGTGCCAGTTAAGTCGACCGAACAATTGAGAAAACCCTCGAGCTGTTAGATGGTACGATCCTACAAACCACGAGTAAGAAAGTTTACAAAGAGATAGATTCTTGTGTCATTTCTATCTGAAATACTTTTGTATGAGTCATGTTCTTTGTTATATCTACGGAGAACTACAATATTCTTATATGTGCAATATTGTGAAAGATTCGACGGCCGACTAGGCTAAAACCGCGGTGCTTGAGGGTCTCCCACCCTTAAGCCATCCCGTCTCACTGCCCACAGTCCCAGGTGATCCCTCTTGAGCCACGTGGCTCCTTCGACCAGTCAGCGTGGCACTGCCATGTTACACTCCCCCCACTAGGAGTGAGAGCCGCCTCGGCATCTCCTGTATTCCCAACGTGGGATTTGAGCCCTCGAGCTTTCATACCGATGTAACGGATTCGACGGAATCCTTGGCCGACTAGGCCAAAACCGCGGTGCTTGAGGGTCTCCGACCCTCAAGCCATCCCGTCTCACCACCCACAGTCCTAGGTGACCTCGCTCGAGCCACGTGGCTCCTTCCACCGGTCGGCGTTGCACTGCCACACTACAGTTATGTTTTGTGATTAATCATCATACGTTAAGGTTGATGAACTGCTGTCAAATAGGACTATGTAATGTCTCAACTATTAGCAAAGAAAGGTGTCTTTCGAGCGAAGTCGCTACAACGATAAAAATAGGACCTTGCTAAACGCTACCTGTCGACACTTGAAGAAAGGGGCCGATGTCGTTGGCCTCGCTTTCGTCGCTCGGACATGCAATGTCGGGTGCAACATGCAATATTGTTTTTTCCTTTGTGTGCATAAAAGTGAGTGGACCACCACTTGGCCATATTCGAGCACGGCTGCCCATGTCGGCAGGAGAACCCCACCCGCTGAATGCAAGAACGAGCTCAACAATGCGAAATAGCCACGTTGTGGAGACGACATCGGACGAAAACTTCAAGATAAGCACCCCAGCCAAAAATGGCTCCAAAAGACGACCATATTGTTCAATGTTTTGGCAGAAGCATGGAAGCATTACATTTGCACTGTTGTATGCATTGTCACAACCCATGTAAACTATGAGAAAAAAATCGTGATGATTCTGTAGAATCTTAAATTATAATTTCTATAATATCCACCATTCCAAGAACATGCATATAATACCGGAATTCTAGTCATGATTTTTCAGAAATGGGTACTTCAGTCACGGTTACTCGGTGTTTGCGTTCTGTGGACAATGCGGTCACCAGTTACAACGAGTGGGTAGTCTGGTCATTTTGTCTAGAGAGTGGGTAATCGGTAAGCACAAGGCTCAAAAGGTGGGTATAAGGGAATTAATCTGTTGTATAAAATTCAATCGTTATCAAGAAGTCGACCAAACGGTTTCGAAATATCAGTATAGTTCCTGACACTTCCTAGCAACCATTCTACAAATTGGTTGAAGTTGTCAGAACCTTCCCGAACGCAACATCGGAGGTCGGGGCAAGTGGCCAAAATCCCCTCCACCGATCGTAGTAAAACTCCTAAGGTCGATCCATGGTGGGCCACAAATGCAAGGACATAAATGCCCACTCACTGAGTTTAGGGACTCGTGTACATCAGGGACCTACCACTCCCCCTCCCCCCCCTCCCTTTAGCCGCAATGTCCTAGCGCGTAAGAAAATGTTGACCAGTGATGGCGATATTGGTCGACATTCAAATGATCGACGTCTCCAAGGTTATCGTAGGACTCCTAACTATTGTGTGCGGCGTCGTAGCCATGCCACTTGGCCAGGTACTCGGTTGCTTTTCCACGTCGTCGATGTCAGAGGATATTTTCATTCACGTACTCTATATCTCCTTCCACTTGATTACAAGGAGGTGTGACGTTTCTGCCGGGAAAGTTCTCGTTGTGGTTCCGACAGTGCTTCAGCTCAGTGATATAGAAGATAGGGTGGATCAAAGACTAGGGTTTGCATTCGCTCGATCTCTAATGGTCCCAACCACCAAGATTTGTGCTTTGCAAAGTCCAGTCCTCGGACTTCGATGCCCGCTAAGCTTAGTATGATGGAATCCCGAGCACTGGACACATCATTGTTGCAATGTCGGTCAGCTATTTGTTTCATAGCAACTTGTGTCTTTGCAAGGGTTTGTCGTGTTTCCTCCAAGACGCTGGAGAAGTACCGACAGTGGATATGAATCGCGGGAGAGTTTCTCTGGCTTTGAAGTCAGGTCGGTGTGGCGGGAATTCTGTCATAAACTACTTTGAACGATGCTTTCTCCGTTGTGAGTTTTATGCGATTTTGGTCGTTTGCACTTTGGCTGCCCAATCAATGCCGTACGGCTTGCATAAATTGCAAAGAAGTTGTTGGAGGGTCTGATTGGTTTGCTCGGCCTGCCCTTCAATTTGAGGATGGAACACCGTTGATTGCAAGATCCACCTCCTATAACGCATCATCAATTCGTGCTAAAAGCAGCTAGTTCAGAGGCAACCTCATTTGTTGACGATGGCATGCGGCATGTCGTGGAGCTGTACGATCCAGTTTAGACACAGCCGTGCTATTTCTTATGCAGTGAAGGTGGCTGATTCCGGATGATGTACACACCCCGCGTAAATTGACGAGAAGGGTCAGATGAACCCCATACCCAACATCTCACCCAATTGCTTCTTTTGTTCAATCAGCTATTGGTTGCTCATCCGATAGGTCCCTTTTACTATCGGTCTGCTTCCTACCCTCAAATCTATCTTGTGGTCAATGCTTTGTTGCCAAGGTACCCTACTGCGCTTGATATTGGACGGATGGATTTAAGCTTTTTTTTTTCACCAAGAAAATCGGGGTCAGAAATTATTTTCATTCACCCTTGAATTCGATTTCTGCCCTATCCGTAACACTTCATAATCGACGACGCGCCCGGTTCAGTTTCTTTATTTGATGGACACCGAGAGAGCCGTTGGCCGTCTGGGGGGCTCGCAAAAGAAATAGATCGTTCTTTGCGCGTCAACTCGGTGTCGTGCAACGGCCATACGCGACACTGGCCAGATTTCCGCCTTCACGGTGTGATAGCAAATCCGTGTAACAGGGAGTTTGTCTCGTGCATGTGTGTCAAGTGGCAGATTCCTTTTGTCTTTCCCACACTCCCCACCAACCATGGATCGATTTCTCACTAAGGTGTCTCCGGAGGAACGAGTGCGACGCCTTACGCGAGCAACAAGGCAGGGTCCACCTGCAAAGGCTAATCTTGCAAAGCGTCCTGTTCGTCGCCCTCGCAAGCCGCTTTGTATCACTTTGGACAACACGCAGGTCACGCGTCCAAATCGTACGGCCTACAACTCCACATACAACAACGCGGGTACGTTGGCATCGCCTCCGGCACTCCTAGCTGGCATCCCTCTTGTCATCGACGCTAGGCAGAAGGAGGGTTTGTAACGCCGCTTTGATGCGGTGTCTCCTTCACCTCCGAAGGCACCATCTTCTCCTGTGGTTACAACGGCGTCATCGTCGACCATGCCTCCCTCGGTGAAGTCAACATCACCGTCGCCGACTCCAGTTGTTTCTTCTTCCTCTGGCGCTACCGTTGCTGCTTCTTCAGTGCACCGCTGACTCCTCCTTCTTCCAATGACGACATGCCAATGATGCCAAGACGTCAGCGTCCACGTTGTCCGGGACCAGTCGTCATCGGCAAGGACCCGTCTCCCCAACTGTCCACCAGTGAATCGCAGTCAAGCGATGAATTGACGGACTCCAAGTGCCTGGTTTTGAAGGTGAGCAACATAACCTCATCCGGCACGTCGTCAATTTCCTTGACCAGTGCAAAACGTGGTCCCTACGCCGACTGGTTCGGAAGCGGCCACTTCCTAACAATCTTCAATGCCTTCACATCTTCACCGTCCGCTTATGCCGCTGTCAAGCATCTACGGTCCACGTTTCACATGCCGGATGGCTATTTGGTGTACGACCGCCTCTCCCCGAGCACTGTCCTTGGCTGGTTTGAGCCTGGCAAAAAGGTGGTTCAAAAGCAATACAAAATGGCAGTCATCACGTCTTTGACGGCAGTTCCTCCTCCACCTATGACCGGCAAAAAAATAAGCAGGGGTACCAGGGCAAGCGTTCGTGGATCGTAGACCATCCGATCATCAAGGCGAAGATTACAAAGAAGCTGACGGACGCTCGCGATACTGGCGTGGCTCTGAATGCAAACTTCATCCATCAGGAGATCCGTGGAGTCATCACCCATCATGCGCCCGACGAGCTGCAATGATTGAGTGCTTAGGCTTTCAGCCGGCAGTGGGTTCGCAAATTCGTCACCCGCCAACTTTGTTGGGCGTTGCGCGCTGGCACGACAGCTGCGCAAAAGCTGCCTGTAGACTTTGAAGAAAAAATTCTCATGTTCCATCCTAGATGTGCATGCATGGTGAGGATGTATGGCATCAAGACATTTCTCTTGTTGAACGCAGATCACAGTGGCGTCAAGCTTCTGCCATCGGTGGGGCACACGTACGCTCCTATTGGATCCGAGGACATCAGCATCCTCGGTATGAATACAAGCGCGCCATCACGTCTCTCATCATGTCATCCATGACCGGGGAGCTGTTGCCCATGCAACTAACTTTCAGGTGGAAAACCACTCGCTCGCTCCCACAGGGTCCGCATGCGGAAAAATTGCATGATGCAGGGTGGCACCTGACACAGACCGCATCACACTGGGCAAATGGGGAAACGTCAAAGGACTGGGTGCGTAACATTGTGCTGCCGTACTACAAGCGTACTTGTGCAGCCGTAGGTGTCCGTGAGGGTGATGCTGATGTTTTACTGGTGCTAGACACGTGGCGTCCGCACTGCAGCGGTGCTTTCCTTGAGTGGCTCAACGCCAATTTCCCCTTTATGCGGACAGTCTACGTGCTGGCCGGATGCGCCAGAAAAGCAAAGCCTACTGATGTTGGACTCATGCGTCCGTTCAAAA
>SZWC01013311.1:20305-48699 GCA_023375785.1 Penium margaritaceum | reverse complement strand
GATTCATTGCTCATCTCACTGAACGGTTCCAACACCTGGTACAGCACCTTCCACAACAGCGCATACCCATGAGTCCTGATGTTTACACGCATCTGTTGGATGCACGCACCACGGACTATGGACCCGACACAGATCCCACTCTCTACAGACAGATCACAGGCAGTCTCTCATACCTTGCCTCCACAACCCGTCTTGACATTGCATGCGCAGTCAATGTCCTCGCCCAGTTCAGCCAGCAACCATGCAGTACGCACCAGAAAGCACTGCTGAAACTGCTGCGCCATGTGCTGGACACAGCTGCACTTGGTCTGGTGTTTGCCCCTGGCACAGGTCCAGTCCTGGCTGGGTATTGTGATAGTGACTATGCGCGTGATCGTGCTGCTTGCAGGCGGGGCGGTTATGTCTTCCGTGTCTGGGGTATAGCTGTGTCTTGGCGTAGCGCCAAACAGTCATGTGTGGCGCGCAGCGTGGCTGAGGCAGAGTACATGGCGCTGAGTGAAGCAGCGTGTGAAGGCATCTGGCTTGCGCGCTTGCTCGAAGAACTAGGTGTACACACGCCTGGTATACCTGTGCATAGCGACAGCGCAGCCGCACGCTGCATTGCAGCGAATGATGGTGTCTTGCATCCACGCACAAAGCATATCAGTGTAGACCATCACTTCATCCGCGAGGCAGTGGAGGCTAGAACAGTGGAGGTGCGTGCCATCAGTGGACAGCAACTGGCAGATTTTCTTACCAAGGCTCTCCCATCTTCTGCCCTCCTACTTCAGCTACAACACCTAGGTTGCATGCCTGCAGCACTCCCGTCCAAGCGGGCGTGTTAATCTCTCACTGTACATATTCCCTTTGTGGTGTGGCCGTGACTGAGCAGGGCATGCCAGTGCAGAGATTGGAGGCGAAGCACCGTGACGGCACGCGATCCTCCAGCTCCGCACGAGTGGTTGCCTCCATCCTGCCCGCATGGCCCATCTCCATCTCGCCAGAGCTCAACGGTGTCACCTCATGCTCTGTCTCTCTTGTCAAACCTACTTGTGGCTCACAGCTAGAAAGTGACATATTGTAGGCCTTGTGTTACGAAACCCACCTGTGACCTGAACCTTGGCATGTGGGTAGGCCTAGACTGTGTCACTTTTGCTAGGTTTAGGGATTATTGTATCTGGGCAGGGCGATTCCCTGCTCGCTTCTTTTTGGGACACCGAGGGCTTTCGCCCCGGTCCGTGAGATCTGCCGGCGAGCTTCGCTCGCCGGCCAAAGGGTGGAGCTCGAGTAGCGAGCCCCACCCGTAACAGCTCTGTGAGCTGTTACTAGGACTAGCTACTCACGTTTTTCTCCATGGCCATGCGCTAACCCAACCCCATCTCCCACTAGACTCAACCATTTTGCATGCCGTAAGTTGCATTGGGCTCGTGAGAAGAAGCACACCCAGGGCATCCTACACGTCCACTAGGCTGCCTATATGCAGACCTTGTCCACTCGCTTCGCCAAGAACCTACCCCTCCTGTCGAGCGCATCTTCACCCATGTTACCTGATGGCTAGGTGAAGCTAAAGAGTCCTGACCCAGCCGTTGTGGGGGAGCCAGTTGACGTGACCACGTACTTGTGAGTCATCGGGTCACTGATGTTCCTGGCCACGACGACGCGCCCAGACATCGCGTTTTCCGTCAACCTCCTGGCTCAGTTTTCTTAGGAGCCGCGTCACCTCCACTTTGAGGCCGCGATCTGAGTACTATGCTATGTCGTCTCGATTCCTCGGTGAGGTCTTATGTTCCGCCGCCAGCCGTATGTGGTCGCGGTGGACTACACCGACAGTGACTGGGATGGCAGTTCAATCGGTAAGAGTTGCACAGGCTGGTTTTTTTGGTCAGTGGCAGAGGTATGTCCTGGCGCAGTGGCAAGCAGGGGTGCCTTACACGAAGCACTATGGAGGCCGAGTACGTGGCCCTTGGCTCAGGCGCATGTGAGAGTGTGTGGTTGCATCGTCTATTGTCTGAGCGGCGTCAGTCTGTCGCATCCATCACGTTGCATTGTGACAATGAGAGTGCCATGACCATCACCGACAATGAATGCATGCATCACACATGCACGAAGCACATCAACGTTGAGTATCAGTATGTGTGTTTGTTGTTGCATGACGACAGCATCAGCATTGTGTGGGTTGAGACAGCACGGCAGCTGGCTGACTTCTAGACCAAGGCATTGAAGTGCGACTCGTTCAAGAGGGCTATCAATTATGTTGGTGTGCATCCGTGAGTTGCTCTCTATGTCCCTGCTTCCATCTCTACATGCTCTGGGGGAGTCTCACTGTTGACTGTGTCTCTGCCCGCCCACGTGCACTACGCTTGTGAGTCATGGGGGAATGTTGATTTTTGCGCATCTTCATTGTGCTCTGTTGTGTCCTCTCGGCTTGTGTACATCGGCGTGCAGATGACTGACGGCAAGATTCGACGCTACAGGAGTGTCATCCAGTGGAGCCGACGCACTCTGAAGCCTACTCGTAGTTCGTTGGAGCCTCCTCCCCACGCCGACGTGCTCATCTCCATCGACATGCCTCCTCGGCAGTTAGGCCGCCGGCGATCAATTCCACTACATATGATGTCTGCTTGTGTCAGGCACTAGATCTGACTTTATCGTTGTGTCTGCAGTGTTATGCTCTGTCTAGGGTCCGTGTCTTGTGTTGCGTGGCACTATTTGGCATCATAAACCATCGTAGGCACTGTCTGGGTTCAGGAAGCCATAACTCTTTGCTGCTATTTTTCTAGCTGATTCTGAACACACGACTACTTTCACACCGTTGGTATTCTGGTGTGGTCCAGTTTTTAGGCAAAACGGACGACGCCCGGGTTTTGGGCTGTCGGCCGTCTGGCAGGGCTCACCCGGAAAACCCTGCCTGCCAGAACATAGGTCTAGGCGTTGTGATGTGAGTTGTTACCATCTGTTTGTACAACTTACAATGACCACTCGGCAGTGTCCATGCTTGTGTAGATCCCTGACACGGGCCCAGCTGGTGTGGAGCATCGACGGATGGTGGCTCCATCCACCAGCAGCTGCCAGACGGCTGCCACGACGTCTCTGGTGCTTGCTACGGTCCTCTGCAGTTTTTATGTAGACGCTAGAGTTTTCTCGGTGGACTGGCGCTCGAGCCTGATTTGTATTATTTGCATTATCTGTCCAATGATCGATGCCGGACTTGTTTGTGTGACCAATCGTAGCGTCCGGCTTAAGATTTTGCATCTCTAGGTTCAGATGGTGTTGTGTTTGGATGTCTGTGCGCAGAGTTACGGCCAAAATAGTGGTTTCGAGCGGGTTTTAGGACAAACTCACACTACCGCGTGCGTCACCCGCTGTGTGTCCTGACAAGTATTTTTGCTATGTGCTTGTCAATTGTCACCTCTCTCAACATTACTAAGGTACTGGAGCTTATGAGACTTTGCGCATCTCCCTAGCCTGATCCTTGCAGTTTCTTGCACCTGCTTGCTTGCTAGTGCGTCAGCTGACTGGACAGTGTTGCCACATCAACAGCAGTAAGGTTAGGAAGCTTCCTAGCAATTTCTCATGGTATCAGAGTAGCGAGACCCTTTTCGCTGAACTGCACTACAGAGACGCAGCACCGGCAATAGCAATGAGAGTCACCGCCACCGCCACATCCTGGGACCCGCCGCAGCCGACGTTAACAATAGCGATGTCACCATGCAATCGCCACCACCGTAGCAAGTGGAGCTGTGGCAGAGACAAGATCCAGCAGCCACGCCGGTCAGTAGCAGTAGCACCAGGTGGTAGTAGCAGCCGTGTTTGGCTGCCAGCCTCTACACAAAAAAAGGGGAGTAGCATCTCGCAGCAGCAGCTTGTCACAGCGGCTGCGAGTAGTGGCAGCCGACAGCGGCGGTAGCAGCAAGCAGTAGCAAAGAAGCAGGAGCAGAACAGCAACATTGCAGCTACTGTAGCGACAGTAGAAATAGCGACAGCAACAGCAATGTGGTAGCAGCAACGGCTACAACAGTGTAGCAGCAGTTGCGGTAGACGCAACATCAGCAGACCCGCCACAATAGAAGCGGCGGGATTGCGTGGCACTGCTACTGCACAGCAGTATTGCACAGCTACGTAGAAACTGCGCAGCACTACGCAGTCCTACGTGGCACCGTGCAAGCCTACGCAACCCCTGCGCAGTCGCAAGCAGGGGGTGACGTGGTCACCCCACGCGAAGTTTGCGTGACCTAAAAAAAAAAGGAATAAAGAAACACCGGCGTTTTTTATGCTAGCGAAAAAACACTAGCGTTTTTTTTGCTACCGTAGAAACACTGACGTCATCATAGGCCGTGCTGAAGTTTACAATTCTTGGGTCGAAACCTCAAGTTTTTGGAATGTTTCCACTCCTCGAGAAACAGTGTCAGTTTCTTCT
Organism: Penium margaritaceum; assembly: GCA_023375785.1. Taxonomy (NCBI): domain Eukaryota; kingdom Viridiplantae; phylum Streptophyta; class Zygnematophyceae; order Desmidiales; family Peniaceae; genus Penium; species Penium margaritaceum. Next base: position 44,303 of record SZWC01013311.1, on the reverse strand, counting down.
TCGAAGCATTTTTTACGTTCGGCCCCATACCATGCATTGCAATGGTGCCGATCCGTGACAAGGGCAAAGGGCTAGTTGACCCCTCTTCCTCCTCTTTGGGCATCATGAGTCCGCGGCTGCAGTCCCTCATGATCAACAAGCTTTCTCGGTCATAGGACAAGATGTATCGCCAGCAGCAGAGGCAGTCCGACGCATTGCAAGAGATCACGGAGTTACTCCGGGGTCGTTTGGGGCCTCACAAAAGCCACCTGGAGGATCTAATGGAGCTGCACCATCTACTAAGCAGTCTACACCCTACACAACGCCGTGGCCTTAGCACCATTCATCAAAGATGGACTCCTGGGATGAGGAGGAGATTGAGGATGACTTACGCGAGCACGAGCTTCGTGTGCTTGAGGAGCACATCCGTGAGTTACGCCTAGGATCACAACCTCTGACTCCGCCACCTTCTCACCATGAGGATCAGCCACGTCGTTCAACAGCATTCATCTTTTGTGGTGTTTCACTCACTGGTGGGCTCCCCATACCCCGTCCACCATCTCCTGAGCTTGATGTCACCCTCCCCACAGAGCGGCGACCAAAGGACATTGAGACACCTCCACCCCGTTACGATAGTGACGAGGGCTTCGATTGCTGGGAGACCTTATTTCAGGTGTGGACCGATTCTGAGAGTATCTAGCCCTACTACCACAGCCAGTACCAGACCCGCGATGCTCACCAGGTCCAGAAAGCAGCGAGAGCGATGCGTAGTCTCCTCTACGCCATGTCGTGGGAGACTGTGGTCGACTTCCGACCCTTTCTCAGTGAGACAGAGACTGGGACCGGAGCAGATCCGCGTCAGGGCTAGGAGCTGGCCCTGACACTTCTCGCTGCGGAGACCCATGCCACGAGGGCGGCTTGACTACGTGAGTTTCACTCCCTCCATCAGGGTCCCACGGAGCTTGCAGCTGACTACTGGAGACGCGCGATGCGCCTTTACACACGCCTTGGGACCGGTGGCGGGACGCAGTAGTGGGCACTCGACACCATCATGATGGGGGCACATTTGGACCACGTGAAGCTCTTTATGGGCTTCGATCATATGGCTCTCTCTAAGTTGTCAAAGTCACTACAGCTGCTTCCTTGGGCCCATCGCTACTTCATCCAGGCCACATTGGCTCATGAGGCTGCCATCGCCTATCAGTAGAGTCCACTTGTTGTAGCACTGACTATGACCCCTCCTACGCCTCTGTCCCAGCTCACCAGTCCCACCTCCATTGCTTCCTCTTCCTCCCCCTCTACCCCAAGCGGCCACACTCAGGGCGTTGCACCGGCCACACTGAGGAAGAAGGGGAAGAAGCGACGCGGGAAGGGATAGCAGCAGCAGCCGGCGAGTAGTGGCAGTGTACGTTCTGTCCACTACTACAACTGTGGAGGTGCTCACCGCTACACGGACTATGAGCAACCCCTTGACTGGACTCGCATCATGCTCGGCCTTCAAGTGGCACACATGCAGCGGATTTCCTCAAACGACACATGGACTGGGCATGCCGCGACCACGAGTGCAGCAGACGTATCCGTTTCACTAGGCGGCAATGGTGATGTGGACCCTCAGGATCGCACGATTGCGGAGCTTCATCAGCTGTTGGCGCTTCGTACTCGGGGAGGTGCGAGTGTGTTGTCACAGCCGAGTGGTCCCAACATAGCTTGTCTTAATGTGTCTGTTGCCCGTGATGATGCTTGTGGTGGTGCTATGTTGGCTTGCGATGAGGATGGACCTGACAGTACCGACTAGCTTGACGAGTCACACATCCGTGTTGTTCATCATTATCCTGATTCCTCTGCTGAGTGTCCAGAGAGGCAGAGTGCTCTATGGCACATTGCTCAGTGTGGATGACTGGTTGTGAGCCGGGTGGCACCTGGATTATTGACTGTAGTGCCACCCATCACATGACCTGTCGTCGTAGTGATTTTGTTGTGCTCGGTCCCGTTGCGTCCGTTTGGTTTGTACGCACAAGGTCTGGTCAGTCGTTACCTGTGCAGGGAGTTGGGGTTGTGTGATTTAATGGTCCATCTAGGCCCTTGTACATTTTCTATGTGCTCTTTGTTCTTGCTGTTGAGCTTAGCCTGTTCTCTATTTGTGCATGCACCAAGATGGATCTCACTGTTGAACACTCTGCTGACCTACCACAATGACTGCTCTTGACACACGCGCCATTATGCTTCGTGCCTCTGTTGTTCATGACCTGTATCGTGTGTCTGGTTACATTCCTTTTGCCTCTTCTTCCCCTCTCTCCTTTGCACGTGTGTTTGTTGCTGGTGTTCTCTCCCGTGAGCACCAGCGCTTGTTACATCATCGCCTCTACCATATGAGCTCCGACACTGTGTCCAAGCTCATTCGAACTCAGCCAGCCCTAAGTCTTGACGAAGCTTCTTATGAGAAGCCGCCCAAGACCGACTGTCTTTTTTGCGTCCAGGGTAAGATGCATCACTGCACTTACCCTGAACGCTCCTCCCCGGCACTGCGCGCACTAGAGTTGGTCCACTCAAACCTTTTCAGTCCTCTCCCAGTCGAGTCCCTCTCTGATCGGGGTCGATATGTTCTAAGCGTGACCAATGACTTCACCCGGATGTGGTGGGTCTACAGCCTCCACAACAAGAGCAATGACGCACTGGCAATCCGCCTGTAGCTTGTGATGGCCGAGCGTCAGTCTCGTCACCCATGTTGACTTGTCCAAGTCGAAGTCGACGCCAAGTCGCCAAGTCAGAAGTCAGAAGTCGGCATATTGGTAGCCAAGTCGACTTGGGTATCCCCAAGTCGGTAATGAACAGAGTTAAACCGAGTGTAAACTGCAATGTTCAAGTCATATTTTTCAATGTTCCTTTAAACTGTTGTTCTAAAACGACATTGTCTACACACATCTTCACTTATTCATTGCTTTGAGCTGTCCTATGATGTGAGTACTTTTGTGGCCATGATATACTACAACATTAAACCTACAGAACTGTTGAGCACTTCTTTCAGGCATCACATTGCAATTATGAACTGTGGGAAAGACCAACATGGAGCATAGCAACAGGAATACAGAGTGGAAGAAAGGAGAAATGCTTATGAAGTTCTCAGCACTGAAACATGCACTCTGAAAGCAAACTTGCAGGTATGACTAACGGCCCTTCCGAGTGCACTTAGAGCGCTCATTGCCTCTGGCACTTGCAGCAAGAGCAATAGCAGCCTTTGAAGCTCTGGGGACTACGTCAGCTACAGAACTAGCTGCAGCTGACACTCTTCCTCCAGCTGATGAACCTGTAGCTGCTTGTGTGGATCCTGCTGCTGGTGATGAGCCTGCTGCTGACATTGATTTAGCTGCTGGAGTGGAGCCAGAAGCTGGTGTTGAACTTGTGCCAACTGTAGCACCTGCCACGTTGCAAGCTCCCTCCACATCTTTGCGCTTGTGGACCCCCTTCCGTAGGACCCTGGTCACCTCCCCTACATCATCCTCATTTCCCTCTTCCCCATCCTCCTCACTGCTCCCATCCCCTCCATTCTCTTCCATGAGATCAATGTCCTCATCCTCGTCCTCGTCGTCCTCGTCCTCCGTGTTGTTTCCTTCCACCTGGCCACCTGCCACCTCTACCACCTCCCAAACATCATCATCTCCATCCGCTGCATCAGCAATCAGNCGCCTTGCCGTCTGGATCAACTCATGCTTGCTAAACACCCGCTCATTATCACTGCTGCTGCACGGCTGGGCCAACAGCCTCATGGCAAAGGCCCGCAGAGTGGGCAGACCTGTCATGTGGCGGGCATGCCACTTGTACGCTGCCAGTTCACCTACCAACACCTGCTGCACTGCCTCCTTTGCACGCTGTACGTCTCGGGTCTTTGCAGGATCCTCCTCAACCGTCACCCGACCATTCTCAAAGCCCTCCAGTTCTGCACTCAGACGGTCCTGGTCACGGCTGTCAGGCACGAGAGCGTTGACGACTGCGTTCCACGCCTCGAACATCTTCTCATCTCCGTGGAACTCGTGGCCAAAGTGTTGCGGGTGGCAACGATGTGCTGCGGCAAAAATTGGGCAGGACATTTGATTAGTCCACCTTATGCTCAACCGTTCTTGCACAAACTTCACCCACTCTGGATTGCACACAACACGACGCCTACCCCTAGAGGCTGCCAAGGCGTTCAAAGCCTCTGTGGTATCCAGCAATGTCTCAAAGACAATCCCAGCAATGCCCCCTGCAGTGTCTGCCTTTTGCAACGCGAGAACAATGGGAAGCATTAGCTTCACCATTGCTTTCACTTGCACCCAGAAAACACCCAATCTCACTAGCCGCCGTACCTCCTTCTTCTTCGCTTTCCAACCAGCATCCTTGCCCACTGACCCAAACTCTGAGCACCTTCTGCTGTTCACAATGTTCAGGAGCACGTCTCGCAAGCTCAGCAGGCGTTCAAGCATCTTGTGCACAGATGCAAAGTGTGTTGCAACAGCTGGCAGCAGCACCTTGCCACTTTCTGCCTTCAACCACGATCTCAACAGGTCTTTGTTTCTGAAGAAAGAAACAATCCTCTCTGCTTTGCTGATAAGAGCTTGCCCCCACTCTGTCTTGGCAACATCTTTGAGTACCAGATCAAGAGAGTGTGCAACACAGTGCGTAAAGAACACGGCAGGATACTTTGTCTTCAACTCCTGGTATGCCTTTTTGTTGGTGGAGGCGTTGTCATTAATGACCATGATCACCTTGTCTGCGCCAACCTGCATAATCGCCTGGTCTATCACAGCTGCCACGTGGTTCGCTTCTCTAAAAAGACCACTGGCATCTCGGGAGAATAGATGGGCAACTCCCTCTGCGTTGGATGCCATGGCGGAGTAGATGGGCCTGATTTGGATGTCAGACCATTCATCAACCCCAAGGCTCACCCCGAAGATGTCCCAGCCAGCCTGTAGCAGCTCCTCCGCCTCCGCGAGCTCTGCATCCAGTGCCGAAAGAATCTCAGAAGTCACCCGCCCCCTGGTTGGCAGCCGGAAGCTCGCGTTCGTGCGCCTTGCTTCTTCCACTAGCTCAAGGACAACAGCGTCACGGCAGAATGAGATTGGCAGTGCGTTCTTCGCTATGACCTTTACGATCACCTTCTGCACGGCAGCGTTGGCGGCGTTTGCCAGCTGCTCAGGGGTGAGCAACTGGCGTGCCATGCTGAGAGACGCCTGTGAAACAGGTGTGCTGCTGCGGAGAGAGGCAGGAATGGTTGCTGCTGAAAACTCCTGGCGCTGCTACTCTTCAATTGTGCCATCTGGGTTGGTGCTCTCCCCGAAGCCATCACCAGCGGCTGCTCTTGCCTCTTGACGCTTACGCTCCGTGACAAGTTTCTGCCAATCCACGGGGCTGTCTTTCCCGCCCCATGCTTCACCCTGGCCGCGATAGAGCTTCTCATCGTACGGTTGAAAGGAGTCTGGCGGGTTAGGCAGAGGTTTGATTCCAAGCAATGCTCGGGCTGCAGCGGGTGCATACTTGCACTTGACAATGTTGTGGACGGGAGCCCCGACATGGCCCCGGATGCGGTCACTGCCACCTGCTTTGACGACGCCGCAAGCACCACACTGGAAGCCGGGGTAGCCTGCCTGTGTGGGGACAGGCCTGAAGAACTTGCTTAAGGCATGGACAAGGAAATCGCCCGTGAGAACGGGGGGCTTGGAAGAGGCAACCGTTGAGGCACAGGTGGGGTACTTGCCCCGCTCAGCCATGGTGGCTGAGTTAGCAATACAGAGCTTCAACAATGGACTGAGCACAGACTATACCCCCCGCCCTTCATCACACCGAATCACCGACACAACGTTGCACAGGCTAGCATGAGAACTGCCAATGACACGTCATGCGTTTCATGACGTGCTTAAAACCTTGGTATTGGTCAAAAAATAGCCGCTAAAGTCACACATGAGGTTGACACACAATATCCACGCAGTAAGCACATCCAAAGGATGCACCATGCACAGTCACCTGCCATGTCATATCCACGTGTGGATGGTACAACACCATCAATTGCATGGAGACAAAGAAGAATCAACAGGCCAATCGAACCATCTCCCATGACAGCGAGGCAAGGAGGATATGCCTCGATGCCTGATTTTCCTCGGACGGGGTCGTCCGTGACCTTTTTTTTTCTAAGCTAGGCTTTTTTTTCTCCCTACCAGAACCACGGCCCCCAGTGCCGCCAGCTCATTTGAGGGGGTTAAGTCAAGTCGACATCCACCTCGACGTGGACCGATTTGGCAACTCCGACTTGACCCCCTCAAGTCGCAAGTCGAAGTCAACATGGCTCGTCACACCCTGCACGCGTTTCGCTCAGATCATGGTGGCGAGTTCTTAGGCAAGATGGCTGCCTACTTTGCCGAGCACGGTATCTTTCATCATCATTCTACCCCTACTACACCAGAGCAAAACGGTGTGTCTGAGCGTTGGAACCGCACCATGGAGGATGCGATTCACGGTATGCAGTCTGAGTGTGGTCTACCAGAGTCCTTCTCCTTTGAGGGCTTTTCCTACATGACGTGGGTATGGAACCACTTGGTGCATGGCCCACCTCCAGCCCATGTCATGCCCTACGAGTTGTAGTTTGGCCATCGTGCTGATCTCCGTCTCACTTGCATTTAGGGGTCCCTCGCCTGTGTCTGGTACACTAAGGACCAGCAAGGGTCCAAGGTCTCACCTCGGGGACGCATCTGTACCTTCCTCGGCATCTCCCCTAGGTCAAAGGCCTGGCGCTTTTGGGACCCTGCTCGCCATCACATTGTCGAGTCTGGAGAATCTCTCTTCTTTGAGGCTCTCACCTACCGCGACTTGTTCAGCATTCAGTTACTGGCCGCCAACCATGTTCCTACTTCTGTGGCCTCCCGGCAGATGGGGGAGTCTAGTCCTGCGGATGGGACCGTCCGGGCCTCCTCACCTGTGGTCCAGTTTCCGGCTGCTGACGATCCAGCCATCGTGGCTGTGGGTCCAGTAGCCTCATCAGTTCCCTCTGGCACACCTGATCCCGTGCCGATGTTAGACCCTTCTGGCACACCTGATCTCGTGCTGGTGTTGGTCCCCTTTGACATACCTGATCACGTGCCGGTGTCAAACCCCTCAGGCATAGTTGATCCTGTGCCCGTGTCAGACCCCTCTGGCACACCCGATTACGTGCCAGTGTTGGTCCCCTCTGCCACACCTGATCCCGTTCTAGCGTCAATCCCCTCTAGCATACCTGATCCCATGCCACTGTCAGCCCCCTCTCTCACACCCACTCCCGTGCATGCACCCATGTCCCTACGGCTCTGTCTCAGTAGCCTTTTCCGTAGCATGAGATGAGCGCCTCAGCATCGGGCTACTCCCGCAAGCCCGGTGGTCGTCATTGACCATTGGCCTCTAGGGCTCAGCGGACTACTGACTTAGCACCCAGGGGCTCGACTCGTAGTGTTAAGACTGGCGAGCCAGGCACGATGGTCCTTGGCTTGAGTGTCCAGGCAGACTACATCGAGGTGCATCCCGTATGCCCCATCGGCCACGAGTTGGTCTCCCAAGAGTTCTTGGTCGCTAACGATGCCACACCCGACCTTGTCGTGGTCAGACCAATTCCGGAGGCGTGTGTCTTAGCCACCCGGAGTACTCCCTTGACGACGCCTGATCCAGGCACGTTGAAGGAGGCACTCTCAGCTCACGATGCAGACTTATGGCGTGTTGTTTGTGAGGATGAACTGAGAGCCATACGTGAGCACTGTGTCTATGAGCTTGTCCACCTCCCGCCTGTGCGGAAGGCTATACACGCCAAGTGGGTCTTTCGTAGGAAGGTGAAGCCTGATGGCACACTAGATCGTTACAAGGCTCGCTTGACAGCAAAGGGGTTCTTGCAGGTTGAGGAGGTAGCTTTCACTGACACCTTTGCACCCAGTGGCCGCATGACCACCGCTTGAGCTCTGTTTGGGGATGTTTCTCACCACGACTGGGAGCTGCTCCAGATGGAAGTGAACAACGCGTTCCTCCATGGCACCTTAGAGGAGGAGATCTACATGGTCCAATTACCTGGATTTCGAGGTCGGTGACAAGGTCTGGTGCTTGCGCAAGGCCTTGTACAACCTGAAACAGTCACCCAGGTGTTGGACGTTAGAGATCACCAGCGCATTGACACGTGCCGGTTACGTGCAGAGTGACGCTGACCCGTTCCTCTTTCCCAGACGGACAGCTGAGAGCTTAACCGCCATCTTGGTCTATGTGGACGACCTCCTCATTGCATCTCCTTCAATGGAGGCCGAGAAGGAGGCCAAGGCAATTCTCCATGCTGCCTACACGATGAAGGACCTTGGTCATGCAGCTGTCTTTCTCAAGATGGAGATCGTGCGTGATCGTCAGCAACGGACACTCTTGTTGCATCAGGCACATTACGTCTGCGTTGTGGGGGAGCAGTTTGCTGACCTCCTGGGTGCAGTTCCTACAGTCTCCACCCCCATCACACCTGATGGAAAGGATGCTCTGAAGGTGGATGATCCCGCACACCTGGGGGAGAAAGTGGACGTGACCCTGTACTTGCGTCTGATTGGCTCTTTGATGTACTTGGCCACTACCACAGGACCTGACATTGCCTTCACCATCACCCTCCTTGCACATTTTTCACAGTGTCCTTGGGCGAGAGCCCTTCATGCGGCTGTGCAAGTGGTGTGATACATGGTGTCCACATCGTACCTTAAACTCTACTTACGATAGCAATGTTCGGTGGTAGTTGACGACTACACAGACAGTGACTCGGCGTGTAGTCCTAATGTGCGCAATCGGACAAGCTATGTGTTCCTGCTTGGTTGCACCGCTGTGTCATGGTGCACTGGCATGCAGGGTTTGAGAATATGCGTGGAAGCTTCCTAGCGACACAGCCACTGACTAGGCGTCAGTGCTTGGTCAGACGGTGACGACAATCACAAGTCGTGCACACAACGGCAAGGGTGTGGCTTAGAGACACAAGGCAAAGTGTCAGAATTCTTCAATAGCATTTGCAGAGAGAAATGACAAATGACAGGTCCATGGCATAAGTACCTGCCGCGGCGCGCGGCGGGTGTCACACGCGGCAGTGTAAGATCTGTCCTAAAACTGGCCCAAAACCAGTGTTTTGGCTGTAACTCCGCGTACACATGTTAGAACGCTACGCCGTCTGAACCTAGACGTGCAGGATCAAAAGTCGGACACTACAACTGGTCACATGCATGCATCCGACATCAAATAGTGGACATATAATGCAAAAACATGCAAATTGGGCCCACGGCCAGTCCGTTGATAAAGTCCTACGTGCTGTAGATGAACTGTATGAGGTCCCAGGTAGCGTCCAGAACTCTGGAACAGTCGTCGGTCAGCTCCAAGCTGGTAGTCCGCCACCAGATGACACACCGGTACCACCAGGGTCCGCATTAGGGATCTGCACGAGTATGGAAACGGCCGAGTGGTAAGAGTAAACTGTAAAGGTCGACAGGAACTTCACAAATCACAACACTCCCCCATGACCCGATGGTACTCACGTCCATACACGTGTAGTAGTGAGACGAGTACAACAACGAGTGCAACGACAAATGTGACATGGACATAGACACACCCCACACTCAACCACTCTCAGGCAAGGGGCAAAGTCCAACAGAGCGAATGGCCACCAGGAACTTTCCGCGTGCTAGTGCCTTTGTAAAGAAGTCAGCACGCTGCATGTTAGTTCCAACCCAAATGACGGAGATCACGTGTTGCTCCACCAGATCACGCTCAAAGTGATGCTCAACCGCAATGTGCTTCGTGCGAGCATGAAAGACACCAGAGTTCTCCGCAATAGCAAGAGCACTCGGATTGTCGCAACGAAGCACAATGGCAGGTACAAACTGGCCAAGCTCAAGGAACAGGCACTGCAGCCATACCGCCTCAGCAGCCCCTACACCCACAGTAACATACTCTGCCTCCAATGAGCTACAAGTAATGCAGCGTTGCTTCCCACTGCGCCACGACAGAGCAGTCCCACCGAGCACGAACACCTAACCGATGCATCTGTGTCCATCTGGGCTCCGGGCCCAATCGCTATTGGTGTAGCCTTCAAGGACCACCGAACACTACCAGAAAAAGCAGAGTCCGAGGTACGGTGTGGAGACCACGTACCGCACCACTTGCATAGCCGCATGAAGGGCTCTAGCATGTGGAGCCTGTGAGAACTGGGCAAGGAGGTTGACGGTGAATGCAATGTCAGGAGGTGTGGTAGTGGCCAGGTACATCAGAGATCCGATGAGACAGAGGTACAGGGTCACATCCACTTTCTTCCCCAGTTGTGTGGGATCATCCACCTTCAAGGCATCCTGCCTGTCAGGCATGAGATGTGTGGAAGCCGTGGGCACTGCGCCGACTAGGTCGCTAAAGTGCTCCCCCACAACACGTGCATTTCGAGCCTGATGCAATAGTAGAGTACAATGTCAGTGGTCTCCCACAATCTCCATGCCAAGAAACACCGCTGCAGGACCAAGGTCCTTCATCTTGTTGGCAGTCTGGAGGACAACCTTGGCCTCTTTCACGGCCTCCAGTGGAAGAGATGCAATTAGAAGTTCGTCGTCATAGAACAGGATGGTGTTGAATCGCTTAGGCATCTTTCATATGAAGAGAGAGGGATCTGCCTCGCTCTGTACATATCCCGCTCGAGTCAGGGTGCCAGTGATCTCCTGGTTCCAATAGCGAGGGGACTGCTTGAGGCTGTACAAGGACTTGCGCAAGTACTAGACCTTGTCACCGTCCTCAAAGCCGGGTGGCTGGGCCACGTAGATCTCCTCATCTAGAGAGCCATGGAAGAACGCATTGTTCACATCCATCTGGTGCAGTTCCCAGTCATGCTGAGCCACTACAACGAATAGAGCTTGAGCTGAGGTCATGCGGCCGATAGGGGCAAAGGTGTCAGTGTAATCGATGCCCTAAATGTGAGAGCACCCCTTGAACTACCAAGCCAGCCTTGTGGCGTTTCAGTGAGGCATCTGGCTTCACTTTCTTGCAAAAGATCCACTTCACCTGAATAGCCTTCCTCCCAAGTGGAAGGTCGACTAGCTCATAAAATCCATGCTCTCGGATGGCGCGAAGCTCATCCTCGCAGGCAGCACGCCAAGCGTCAGCATCCTGTGACAAGAGAGCTTCCCTCAGTGTGTCCGGGTCAGGCACCATAGAGGGAGAGCTCTGAGTGGCAAGAGCGCATTCCTCAGTGCTAGGTCTGACGACCACAAGATCGGCTGCTATGTCACAAGCGATATGAAACTCGCGAGGGACGAGGTCGTGTCCTACAGGACACGGTGGATGTACCTTTGTGTGCTCAGTATGGACACTCAGGCCTAGGGCCATTGTGCCGGGATCACCACTCGCAATGTTGCGAGTGGACCACCTGGGTGTGGGACCAAACACTCACTAAGCGCCGGATTCCAATGGTTGAAGATGACCGCCAGGCTCACGGGAGAAACCCAGACTCAAGGGGCGAACCTCAGGCGCATGAACAGGCACAATCGCAGTTGGGGAGGGCTGATGCAAGGGGGTGGTAATGCCGTGCAAGGAGATGTGGGTGTGGGAGACACGGGGCTCGGTGTGTCAGTAGGAGCAGGTGAGGCAGGTCCACGCAGAGGCAGGAGTTCCTGCGGACACATGTACGGTCATAGGAGTACGCACAGGTAAAAGATCATGGGTACCTGTGGGGTGCGATGGGACAGGGGTAGAAGCCAAAGGTGCTAGAGAGATCTCTGGACCGGCAGCGATGATCGATGGGTCATCAAGGACTGGAGAAGTGGAGGAAGCTCAAATATACATATCAGCCTGGCGAGTAGTGCTCGCAGGCGCAAACCCCCCCATCCGTCGAGAAGCCTCACACATAGGAATGTGTATGACGGACAACGACGTGATCAAAGTCAGATCACAGTAGGTGAGGGACTCAAAGAAGAGAGCGTCGCGTGACTCAATAATGCGACGACGAGCAGGGTCCCAAAATTGCCATGCCTTTGACCGCGGGGAGATGCCGACGAACGCACACAAGCGACCTCGCAGTGAGACCTTGGACCCCTGCTAGTCCTCAATTTACCACACAGAAGCCAAGGATCCCCAGACGCGAGCGAGGCGTAGGTCAGCACCGTGGCCGAACCTGAGCTCATACGATGTGACGTGGTCCGGAAGAGGACCGTGTGGGAGGCATTTCAATACCCAGGTCATGTAGGCAAAGCCTTCAAAAGCGAAGGACTCCGGAAGGCCACACTCAGACTGCATAGCGCGAGCCGCATCCTCCATGGTGCGGTTCTAGCACTTAAAAAAACCGTTATGCTGAGGAGTAACAGGAGCGGAGACTTGGTGAAAATCTCGTTCTCGGCGAAGAAGCTGTCCATCTTAGCAAGAAACTTGCCGCCACAATCCGAGCGGAAGGTGTGCAGCATGTGGCGAGACTGACACTCATTCATCACTAACCAGAGGCAAACCGTAAGAGTGACATCACTCTTCTGGCACAGGCTGTAGACACACCGCATCCGGGTGAAGTCATCACTCAGGGTTAGGACGTATCGACCCCGATCGGACAGAGACTCAACAGGAAGGGGACCAAGAAGGTCCAAATGAACTAACTTGAGAGGGCGAAGTGCGCGTGAACGTAAGTCAGGGTAGGTGCAACGATGCATCTTTACACCGAGCGCAAAAGAGACAGTCAGTCTTGGGCGGCTTCTCAAAAGAAGCCGCATCAAGACCGAGGGCGAGCTGTGTCTAAATGAGCTTTGACACAGTGTCGAAGCCTATATGACACAAGCGGCGATGAAGCAGTCGCTGGTGCTCAAGAGACAGAACACCAGTGACAAATACACAAGCAAAAGTGGAGGAGGAGCAAGGAGCAAAGGTCCAAGAGACACAATACAAGTCATCCACAATAGAGGCACGGAGAACAACGCTACAAGTGTCAATAGTAGTCATAGTCATGGAGTCTGCATTGTGCTCCACAGAGAGTCCCATCAGTGTGCAAGCACGTACAGAAAGCAAACTGAGCTCAAGGTTAGGCACAAAGAGCACCTCGGAAAGATAAAGGGGGCCAGACGGACCATCGAAACATACGACCTCAACACCCTGGACTGGCAAGGACTGACCAGAGCCTATGCGGACGGAACAAAGAGACGCAACAGGGCCGAGAACAACGAAATCACTAGGACGATAGATCATGTGATGAGTGGCACCGAAATCCATGATCCAAGTGCCACCGGAATCACGACTAGAGGATATCACTGTATAAAGGGCAATCGAACACGGCCTCAGACAGATGTTGGGCAGATGGTGGGTAGGAACAACAAAGGGCACAAAGGCGAGACTCATGAATCCAATCCGTACAGTCAGGCCCATCGTCATCACATGCCGACTGTGCCCCCCCACACGAGTCATCCCGAGTCACAAGAACAGACAAACAGACAGTCTGTGAACCACCCCGCTGTGACAACACACTCGCACCTCCCTGTGAGCGAAGCGCCAGAAGGTGTCAGAGCTTGGTGATGCTGAGGTCACGAGGGTCTGGGTCGCCGCTGGTCGCCGGTGGTGAAGCGGGAACAACTGCGGTCGGGGTCGCCGCAAGCCCGGAGGATGTACTACTTGGCGTGGACCATAGTGCGAGCACAGCCTAGAGCCCACAAGTAATCCATGCCTAGTCGAGCGGCTGCTAGCACTCGGTGTAGTGATAAGTGCCTCCATTGTTCTAGCAATGAACGGAGCGTCCACTACTACTGCTCGATGATAAGTGCAGCTGCGACTTCTACTGGCTTAAGCCGTGCCTCCCTCGGCCCTTCTTCCGATGTGCTGTTGCCGCGACATACTGTGTCTGTGTCAGTGTAATCGGGGTGGAAGGGGAGGAGGAGGACGTAACACAGGTTGGAGAAGGATACTACAGGAGGGGCGTCGATGGTGATGCAACGACTACAGTAGTAATGGAAGTCTCCTGATGAGCCACGGCTGCCTCATGGACGGAAGTCACCTGGAGGAAGAGCTGGTGCACCCAGGGAAGAAGCTATAGTGAGGTCAAAAAAGGCTCGAGCACGGCGTTGTTGCATCTTGTGAAGATGTCTCTGTGCTCAAGGAAAACTGTGAGCATGATCGTTCGGAGCGTCCATAGTTGTGTACCTCCTGAGGTCTAGAGGCACGTGTAGACGCGCATGGCGCGTTGCCTGTACTCGATTGCAAGCTCGGCAAGCCCCTGATGAAGGGAGTGAAAGGCACAGATGTGTGCGGCGCGGGTGGCGTGCGTCTCTGCAGCAAGCAAGGATAATGCTAGATCCCAGTCCCGCGTGGATCAGCGCTGGTGCTTGTGCTTGCCTTGCCAAGGAACGAGCGGAAGTCGACGGTGGTCTCACGCGGCATGGCGTAGAGAAGTCCCCCCATCGCCCTAACCGCTGTTAGCATCTGTGCTGGGTCCGTAGTCTGATACAGACTGTGATAGTAGGGCCACACGCCCTTTGAAGTGGCCCAAACTCAGAAGAGGATCACTCAACAGTCAAAGCCATCCTCCTTGACATACCCTGGGGACGGCGTCTCAAAGTCCTTGGGTTGCAGCTCCGTACGGAGAGCAACCACAGGCTGGGAAGGACGAGGGATGGGAAATACGCCAAGAAGAGGGAAGTTGTAGGGGTGGAGGTCAGGCAACGATCAAAACTCGAGAAAACAAGACATGTGTGGGGGCCGAGAGCTCGTCTGAAGCTGGTGGAGACGCTCCTGAAGCACACAAATCTCTCGCTTGGGGGAGTCGTCCTCCATGTCTGGCATGTCTGGATCCTCGTCCCAAGGATCAAGAGGTGGCGGGTCAGCTCCAGCTCCTGTCTCCGGTGCTGGAGCTGACTACTATGTATAGGGTGCGACCCCGGCCGCTCCCGCAGAGGTCTATCGTGGAGTCGTGGAATGACCTCGAAGAATCTCGGTGAGTGTATGGATGGCGTCAGTCTACTCCCGCTGCAAGCGACACATCTCGTCCTACTGGCTCCACAGGTCCTCAATAGCCCGCGAATGTGGGCTCATGCGACCTGAGGAGGAAGAAGAGGGATCTAATACCCTTTCTCCCTTATCACCGGACGGAGCCATCTCGCCCCTCATTATGGGCCGAGACATAAACATGGTCGAATTGCATAAACGTGAGTGTTTCTCAAGGAGTTGAAACACGAGCAAGTTTTGACCCTCCAACCAAAAATTTCACTAAGGCAAGTGCTGACATCAGCAGGAAGTTGCTGACGTCGGCATGACTGATGATGTTAGCAAGGAAAAATGATGACGTCAGCTCGCCTCCCTCCCTTTTTTTTCAACCTTCGCGGTTGTTGTGTGAGCAGGCGACCGCTCCGTAGCAGACGCACGGAAGCTGAGCGAAAGCAGCGTAGCAGCTTTCGCTCAGTTGCTGCTTCTACTACGGTGTCAGCTGCATCAGCAGTTGCGTAGCTGTCTGCGGAGCAGCCGCCTCACGGCTGCGTACGCGGCCGTGACAACAGTTGCACGCTACTGCTGCTGCTGGACACTACGGTTGTTACACGTTGCTGCCGCCGCCGCGCGCTGCTACCGCTACTCCTGCTGCGCTACTGTTGCCGCCACTGCTGCTCCCACTACTGCTGCACTACTGTTATGCTACTGCTGCTACTGCTGATGCTGCCGCTGATGCTGTGTTACTGCCGTCGCGTGCTGTTGCTGTGCTGCTGCCGCCGCGTGCTGCTGCCGCCCTACTACTACCGTCGCTGCTACCTCCTTGCTGCTGCTGCTGCAAGTGCCAATGTTGAAAGATACTGGCGACTATAGTCTCCTACAACTATCGCATGCTGCCGCTAGCGGCTGCTGCTGATGCAATCTCATGTGGTGATGGTGAGCGACGTCGACGGAGATCATTTGTCGTGGTCGATAGGTCCCTGTGGATCTGCTGCAGTGGTGACTTTCACTGCTGCTGCTTTGTAGTGTCTTTGCTGTGCAACCCGGTGAGAACTGTCTCACAGCTCTGATACTATGAGAATATGCGTGGAAACATTTTAGCGACACAGCCGCTGACAAGGCAT
This sequence comes from Penium margaritaceum, assembly GCA_023375785.1. NCBI lineage: Eukaryota > Viridiplantae > Streptophyta > Zygnematophyceae > Desmidiales > Peniaceae > Penium > Penium margaritaceum. Next base: position 28,281 of record SZWC01013311.1, on the reverse strand, counting down.
CAGTGCCTGGTCATACGGTGACAACAATCACAAGTCGTGCTCACAATGGCAAGGGTCTGACTAGGAGACACAAGGCAAAGAGTCATAATGCTTCAATAGCATTTGCAGAGAGAAATGAAAAATGACAGGTCCATGGCATAAGTACCTACCGCGGCGCACGGTGGGTGTCGCACGTGGCAGTGCAAGATCTGTCTTAAAACTGGCCCAAAACCATTGTTTTGGTTATAACTCTGCGTAGACATGTCAGAACGCTACGCTGTCTGAACCTAGACGTGCGGGATCAAAAGCGAGACTCTACGACTTGTCACATACATGCATCCAGCATCAAAAAGTGGACACACAATACACAAACATGCAAATCGGGCCCACGGCCAGTCTGCCGATGAAATCTTGCGTGCTGCAGAAAAACTACAACAGGTCCCAGATAGCGTCCAGAGCTCTGGAATAGTCCTCAGTCAGCTCCAAGCTGGTAATCTGCCACCAGAAGACGCACCGGTACAACTAGGGTCTGCATCAGGGATCTGCACGAGTTTGGACACGGCCGAGTGGTCACAGTAAACTGTACAGGTCGCAGGAACGTCACAAATCACAGCATGGTTGTACCGCATGTAGATCATCAGAGGCTGGGTATGTTGCTCTGGGGGCTTTGGCTCCTCGGGCGGTGTGGCTGCAGCGTCTATTTCGTGAGTAACATCAGTCTGTGCCTTGCATCGTTCTGCGCTGTGACAACTAGAGTGTTCTTGCCATTGCAGAGAACTCAGGTGTGTTTCATGCACGCACAAAGCACATTGCTGTTCAGCATCACTTTGTGCGTGATCTTGTGGAGCGACGGGTGATCTCCATCATCCGGGTCGGCACGAACATGCAGCGTGCTAACTTCTTGACCAAGGCACTTGCGCGCGAAAAGTTCATAGTGGCGATTCGTTCTGTCGGGCCACGCCCCTTGCCTGAGAGTGGCTGCGAGAAGGGTGTGTGAGCATGGAATGTTGAGCATCTTGTTGTGCACCTGTGTTAGTTCTGCATGTGTATGGACATGCGTACCATCAGGTCATGGGGGAGTGTTGTGATGTGAGTTGTTACCATCTATTTGTACAGCTTATTGTGACCACTCGGCCGTGTCCATGCTCGTGCAGATCCCTAACACGGGCCCAGCTGGTGCCGGAGCACCAACGGATGGTGGCTCCATCCACCAATAGCTGCCAGATGGTTGCCATGATGTCCTGGGTGCTTGCCGAGGTCCTCTAAAGTTTTTCTAGAGACGCTAGAGTTTTCTTGGTGGACTGGCTCTCGAGCCCAATTTGCATGGTTTGCATTATCTGTCCACTGATCGATGCCGCACTTGTGCATGTGACCAGTCGTAGCGTCCGCCTTGAGATTCTACATCTCTAGGTTCATACGGTGTTGCGTTTGGATGCCTGTACATAGAGTTACGGCCAAAACAGCCGTTTTGAGTGGGTTTTATGACAAATTGACACTACCGTGTGCGTCACCCACTGTGTGTCGCGGCAATTATTTATGATGTGTGCTTGTGAGTTGTCACCTCTCTCTGCATTACTATGCCATTGGAGCTTATGAGACTTTGTGCGTCTCCCTAACCTAACCCTTGTTGTTTCTTGCACCTGCTTACTTGCTAGGGCGCCAGCTGACTAGACAGCGTCGCCAGCAAGGTTACGAAGCTTCCTAGCAATTTCTCACTAGGACTGTTTTCTGATTGGCTGGATAGCTGTGTAACAATTTCTACAGAGTTAGGGGTGCTAGAACTTGGAGGGGTCTCCCATTAATGCTCATTCTTTACTCCTAATCACTTACTTCCAGTTTTCAGCTGCTTTCTGATGCTAACACTGGCGCGTGCGTGTCTGAGTTACAAACCCAAAGCACTCTAGAGCAGTAGCAAGAGGGGGCAGTAGACTAAGCAACTAGCGTGGAAACCCGCATGCTGCATTTACACCGCCACTACCCCAACCTGCGCTCTAGTGTAGTTTCCATTTCTAGGAAGCTCTCGTGTTGTTTTTTTCCCCATGCACTACCTCACTGACTCAGACTGTGACCTCTTGGCTAATGTACTGTGTACATGCGCATGCAAACAACTGAGTAGATGGATGTTGATGCCGACGGGGCGCTGTTGGGTGGATAGGACGTATCGCCGTGGAGCCGAACGTGTGGTTCTCCTCCTCCTCCTGCTTCTAACGCTGCACCCTCAGAGGACCAGCTCCATCGATAGCTACCCATGGCTCTCATGCCATCAGTAGACATAGTTGGCTCTCTGGAGTAGTGTAGTCGGCTCCTGAGTCCGGGCAGCCATAACTCTTTGCATCTATTTTTCTTGCTCATTCTAACTACACGATTGCGTTTGTAGCGTGGTTATTTTGGTATGGTCCAGTTTTTAGGTAAAACGGACAACGCCCTGGTTTTGGGCTCTCTGGTGTCTGGGAAGGCTCACCTAGGAAGCTCTATTGGACAGGACACTGCTAGGATTTCTCTGGGGGGGGGTGGGGGGTTCCTTTTTACCCACCATTTGAAAAAGTTCTGTGCATGTTTCCCACGGTTGAGAACTTCATTTACGTATTGTCCAATCGTGGGAGAACATGCCTACTATACCCACTTTTCGCCAGGTCCATTCTGTTGTCCCCACACTCTTTAATCGGCGACCACAATGTCCAAAGTTAAAAAAGGCTGCTCAAACCCACTTTTTCAGGGCTGACTCCGATACCCAGTTTTCTTCGTAGCAGGCGGTAGGGCCGCAGAGCGCAAAAACAGCATAACGGGTCCCTAGTAGAAGAGTTATTTGCATGAGGGAAGGGTCTGAGTCACAGCGGTTACGAGGCATGCCACCGTATCAGGACTCCAGCGTGTACCAGAGGACCACTCATACGCCCCGACAACGTATTCCAGCGTACCTGCAGTTGCGACCAAGCATGAGTTGACACAACGAACGGACGCCATCGATGCACTTCCGTATGAAGCCCTAATTCACGGGTTACGGGCCAATCATTCAGCCGAAACAGTCTCTTTGCAACCATCACGTATGCGCGATGCACACAGTAACGAACAATTATGTTTGCAAAGGATTCACCTCACGAACCGTTAGAATGTACCGGTTCGCAACATTCTTTGGCGTACATAACATCGAACTACGCATAATGCGTTCTTGTTCACTTAGCGACGCCTCTTCCATTGGATCGACAGAAGCGCGTACACACATCAATTCTAAGGCGTCACTTGCCTCATGTTTGCACGCAACTCGTACTAGAACTAAAAATTGAACAAATTCATAGAATTCCAAAATATTGTGATCTGTAGCGGGAGAGCTGGTTCGGCCCTCCCTCCTCACAGAAGTGAGGGGTGGTTGCGCACCACCCCTCGCGTCAGCAAGGACTGGCCGGCGGCCAGCACTTCACTGGCCGCCGGCCAGTGCTGGCCGCCGGCCAGCTTGCTGCCGGCCAGCTAAATGCCCGGCGGCCGGCCAAGCGACCGGCCGGCCACCGGCCGGCCAGCCGCCAGCCGCTGATTGTGGCCTCAGCCCGATCGGCATCTGAGGGGCCACAAGGGCCTCAAGGGCGAGGCCTCATGGCCTCGTGCCCTCGCCCCCCCTCGCCCTCCTTGCAAACAAGCAAGGGAGGACGAGGGATAGGGGGAGCGAGGGTGAGGACGAGAGGACTGGCGCAAAATCGCAAGCGTGCCTCAAACGCGACGATTTCGCGCCACAATCGCAAAACGTAAATCGAAGTTCGTTCGGGAAAAAATTCAACATAAAATAAACAAAATAACTCGTGTGAACACACAAGTTTGAGGTAAAACCTCGGTTTGGGTCCCAAAACCAGGGGCTTGGTTAAAAACGGAAATGAGCCTCCGGAGACTCGAGAAATTCGAGTCTCCCTGCTCTGGGTCGTTGATGACAATTGCCCCTTAGTCCTGCGAAGGGGTTAAACCCCTGACGTAGATTGAGAACGCGATTCTGTGAACTCCGACGACGACTTCAGAGCAGGAGCTGGAGACACGACCCGTTACAGTGGTTCTCAAAGCCAGACGACCCTCGCGACCAAGGGTTAGACGGAAACGGCGGCTACAACACATATAAAACGCCGTCGGTAGCTATAAGCAGCAGCAGAAATGCCAAAAGGGACTACGGCATCTACACTTCACAAATTGAAGCACCGTAAAGGGCGTTAGAGAGCTTGAAAAGAGCTCTACTTGGTGGAGACTCTTCCTTCTAGCCTCTCATCAGTTCTAGAGGGCTAGGAGGATTTTTGTGGGACGGGGTGGGCAGTTCCTACCCTAAAAACCCACAAAATCCGCCCCATTTTCAAGGCTCCTTCAAAACTCCTTCATCCAAAAATTGGGACAGCGCCTCTTCCCAAGCTTAGGGTCTCTCACGGCCTGAGAGCACCCTAAAAAGAAGGAAAGTGACACCTTGAGGATTTTTGACAGCTCGCCAACGCCGTCGGCTCAAGGGAGACGCCGCTCAAGAACGCAAGAGGCGTCAAGGAGCGTGAAGAGAAGACCAAGGAAGACAAGAAGACAAGAGGAACACAAGAATTAGAAGAAAGAGTGGAAGACTGTTATGAATTTCTTTAGAATTCCTCTTCGCAGTCCTCGCTCTTGTTTTGTGAGCGACACTCACATCCCTTGTCATTTCCTTGCCTTGTAATTTTTTGTTTACCTAGGTACTAGTCCTTGCCAATCGCCGTGAGTCACGGCTTAGGAAGACTAGTTTCAAAACCCACGACCTTGTGCCGACGTGGTGGCCTAGGAAAATAGAAAGCTAGTTTATAATTGCTTCACCGATCGTGAGAGCAGCATCTTAGGAGGTGATTCCTCCTCGTTGTGGGGTGATCCTCACAACGACCTTCACGTGCTAGATTGCACAAACGATGAGATGGCAAGTGCCGGACCGTCCAAGACCAACAAGGGCAAGGTGGTGAAGGCCTCACCACGAGCTCTAAGCGGACTCCAAATTTTGGGAGCCGCTGTCGCGAGCACGGTTGCCAACCCAAGGGCAACCATACCGCCTAAGGCAACCGTACCGCCTAAAGTAACCAACGCCAACCTCGGTGATACCAAGAAGCGTGCGGAGGCCGAAAAGGTGCTTGACAAGCACGTCGACGTGCATGTGGGCGACCCCCATGCGACGGAGGACACGATGGAGGAGGATCTCCCGGAGGGGGACCCCGACAAAGAGCACGACGTCGGCGATGGTGAATGCGACGAGGATCGCGACCATCGCCATCATCGTGCGGCAAACTTGAGCCGATTGCTTGAGAAGGGCAAGGCGCTCGCCGCATCGCCTGAAGCTGCCGACGGCAGTGAGACTACTGAGAGCAACAAGGGCGCTAAAAGCAACCACACGGGAAGTTCCTGCGAGAACGAGCTGGACGACGTCGCCGCGAAGGCAATTCACGATGACCGTCGTAGGCTTGCCGAGTTTGCTGCTGAGGCGGCAGGCCAACTCAGGATCACCACCGATGGTGGAGATACGACACCACTCAAAGGAATGGGGGAGGACCCCTCTTCTTACGATGTGGCCGCAATGGGGCAAGGCAGCGCTCACTCGAGCGTCGTCGCCGGCAACAGTCTCCTCCAAAATGTGGGACTCCTTGGAGGCGTGTACGCAAACCATACCCTCCTGTAGTGGGTAAGGATGCACGGACAATGCGAGGCTCTGGAGGCTATCGCAAATGCTCTGACAACATCAGAGCTCAAGTTTGCGTTCGCCAACCTGCTGGCCCACGTCGGGCAGAGCATCACAGACCTCGATCGTGATCGCCAGCTGCAGCACCTGGCCGCCCATGAGGCAAGCCGCCGATGCAACGACCTCGACAAGGCATTGCAGAGCATGCCTGAGGTGCTGATGTAGTAGTAAGCACAGCGTGCCGTAGCTGTGGATGCCACTGCCGGTGGTAGGAACGACTTGCCTACCTCGACGACTTCGGGGTCGGTCATGAACACGTCCTTCCTCCACAGTGTGGAGATCTTCCGGAAGGGCGTGAAACTGACCGACTGGCTGAATTGCATGGAGCATGTTCTACGCGTCCACAAGGCTCCACTCAGCCAGTGGGGCAACCTGGACACGACGCGGTTTGAAGAAAAACTCTTCAAGTATGTGGTCAAGGAGTGGACTACGCAGCAGCCGCACCTCCAGTGGCAGCCCATGCCATGGGAGGCCTTCTACGCGATCATGCGCAAGAAGTGCATCCAACGTGAGGAGGTGCAATGCGCCTTCCACAAGATCAAGGACTTCAGGCAGCTTGGCACCTCACTCGAATCCTACTTGAGCGAGTTCGCCGCACTCGTGGAGGAAGCCGAAAGCTTCACCGAGGGCGATGGGACTCAGACCTTCAAGTACCCGGAGTGCATGCTGCTGGAGTAGTTGCGTGATGGTCTCGCCAGCGAGAAGCTGAAGGACAATACCACCACGATAGCCACTGGCCAAGCTTGGACAAGCTTGAGGGCGTTGCGCGACTACATCAGCGAAGTGCTTTCGGCAAACCCAAAGCACTACTCTGATGCACGGCCAAATGTGCATGCACAGCAAGGCCGCAACATGCGCATGGACGCTGCAGGGGCTGATGGGTCAGCTGGACAACGAGACGGGGCCAAGGGCAAGTAGCCTGCAAACCCTCCAGCCAAGAAGGATGGTGGATACAAGGACCCAACAACAAGCGCAGCAGCGAGAATAACAAGTTGTAGGCAGCGCGTGAGCGTCGCAACGCATCCTTCTGCGAAGGGCTCTGCCACAACTGCATGCAGCTGGGCAACTTTAGGGCCCAGTGCCCTGAGGCTGCCAGTGGTGGACAAGAGGTCGCGACGTTAGCTGCAACAGCAGCACCTCGTGGGGATGGTGTAGCAGGAGGCCGCAGACAGAGACATGGATAGGGTCGCGGTCGCGACAATGGGCTCGGCCGTGGTAACGGACAGGGCCGTGGGGTGGGTTTTCCCCACCCTTGAGTGACGTTAGTGGGGACCACTCAGGGGTAAAACTGGATCACGAGTGTGGATTCATGTTTTCATATGAGGATGTTAAACAATTTGAGTTTTTGACGAGTTCGAATTTCTCTGTTGTTTTGTCTCCTCTTGTTGAACCGCATTCTACACTAGCTGACCGACATTGCCCGATTTGGCATCGTTGACTGTCGTAGGCACTGCCTGGGTTCGTGTTGTCATAACTTCTTGTATCTATTTTTCTAGCTGATTCTGACCGCACGACTGCGTTTGCAACATCGGTATTATGGTATGGTCCAGTTTTCAGGCAAAACGGACGACGCCCGGGTTTTGGGCAATCGGGCGTCTGGAAGGGCTCACCGAGAAAACCCTGCTTGCCAGAAAAATAGGTCTAACACTATTTTCTGATTGGCTGGTTCGCTGAGTAACAACTTTTACACTAGTGGGGGGGGGGGCTAGAACTTGGAGGGGTCTCCCATTGTTGCTCATTCTTCATTGCTAATCAGTTACTTCCAGTTTTGAGCTGCTTTCGGGCGCTAACACTGACGCGCGCACTTCTGAATAACAAACCCAGAGCTTCCAGACTTAGTCTCTAGAGCAGCAGACGGAGGGGGAAGCAGACTTAAGCAACAAGCGTGGAAGCCCGCACGCTGCATCGACAATGCATGCTGCCCCAACCTGCTGCCTAGGTTTCTAGTTTGTCTCGCACCCCTCACGCAAACCCCTCCCTCGAACAATCATAGACACCTCAAACGTGGTGTTTTTTATTGTTTAAGGGGTCGTGATCACGTCATCAATCTGAAGTTGCATTTCATGCAGCGACGACATGGTGTTCGCGCGCTTTTTTGTGTTACATAATAACCCTTTGTTTTCTTAATTTTGAGTGTTTGTGCCGCAAGAAAATCGTGATTGGTGGATTGGTCATTTTTCTGACATATCCACCAATCAGGGTGCAAGAATTTGTAGGACTGGATGCCCCCCCACGTCCGCGGACTCCATGCCCGGGTCAACCCGGTACAAAAAAATCACGAACATCG
>SZWC01013311.1:0-13115 GCA_023375785.1 Penium margaritaceum | reverse complement strand
GTGAGACAGATCTCACCGAGCTGCGCAGCAGAGACGCAGCAGAGCAGCAGCAGTGAGACTCACCGCTGCAGCAGATCTTCTGGGACCCGTTGGAGACGGTCGACCGCCGTCAACGTGAGATCGCAGCTGCAGAGACAGCAGCAGCGACGCGTACCACCACGCAGAGAGGCGTGGCGGCGGCGGTGCCAGCTTCCCTTCTCCCACCGCCGCCGCAGCTGAGTAGCAGCAGCAGTGTAGCAGCCACAGCCGCAGCAGCAGCGTGACAGCAGCCGCGGCAGCAGCAGCGCAGCAGCAGCGGCGGCAGCAGCAGCGCAGCAACCGCAGCGGCGGCGGCGGAAACAGCAGCCGCAGCGGCGACAGTAGCACCAGCAGCCGCAGCGCAGCTGCAGCAGCAGAAGCAGCAGCGGCAGCGGCGGCAGCAGCGGCAGCAGCAGCAGCGTAGCAGTGCAGCAGCAGCGGCAGCGTGGCAGCGCGGCAGCGCAGCAGCAGCAGCGGGCGGCGGCGGTAGCGAGCTACTGCTGCAGCGCGCAACAGCAGCAGCGGCAGCGTGCAGCTGCTGCTGCCACCGCCGCGCACGCAGCCACGCAGCTGCTGCTGCAGCTGCCTGCACAGCTGCAGCAGCAGCTAGGCGGAAGCTGCTGTGCAGCTTCCGCGCAGCCTCCGCGTAGCCGCCACTGGGCGGCTGCACGCTCGCGCAGGACCGCGAGTGGAACAAAAAAAAAAAAAACGTCAGCGTCGACGCTGATGTCAGCATCCTGCTTGCTGATGTCATCAGGTCATGCTGACGTCAGCAACCACCTGCTGACGTCAGCACCATACTTAGACAAATTTTTGGCCGGAGAGTCAAAAATTGCCAGCGTCTCAACTCCTCGAGAAACGCTGACGGTTTCGAAATCCGACAAACCTGACCTGCCTGTCCATACTGAGAGGCGACATGGAGTCAGACAAGGGGAAGGCGACTGGTGATCCCTCCTCCTCCTCCTCTGGCGTCCTGAGCCCACGCTCGCAGGCCATTGAGGACCTGCGGAGCCAGCAGGTTGAGATGCGCCGCCTCCAGCGGGAGCAGACTGAGGCCATCCGCACGCTGACTGAGCTCCTGCGTGGCCAGTCCTCAGCTCCACGGCAGGGTTCCGAGGGAGCTACCGGCGTCGCGTTCTCTGCACAGCAGTCGGCTCAGGGACCTGGTACGGGTGCTCGGCCTGACCCACCACCTTCAGACCTCCTGGATGATGAGCCATTCATGCCAGGCATGACAGACGACTCCCCGGATCATGACATCCGGGTCCTTCAGGAGCGCCTCCGTTAGCTGCAGACGGGCACCAGATCTCCTGTGGTGCCTACGGTGTGACCGTCACCTGACTATCCCGGTGACTATCCCCTTCCAGGTTTCTTCCCTGTCTCTCATCCTCCTCAGCCTGCGGCTGCTCTTCCCACGGAGCGGCAGCCAAAGGACTTTGAGGCACCACCCCCACGGTACATCATCGAGGATGGGTTTGACTGCTGGGAGATCCTGTTTCAGGTCTGGGCCACCTCCGAGGGAGTTTGGCCGTGCTACCACAGCCCATACCAGACTACAAACCCAGCACAGGTGTCGACAGCTGCTCGGGCCATGCGAGGACTTCTTTAGGCTATGCCACGAGAGACTGTCGTCGACTTCCGCCCCTTCCTTGGCAAGGCTGGCACAGGCACCGGAGCTGATCCTCGTGGAGGCTGGGATCTGGCGTTTTCCCTACTGGCCGCAGAGACGCACGCCACGCGTGCGTCCCACATCCGCGCTTTCCATTCGCTTTGTCAGGGACCAGCGGAGCCTGCGGCGGATTACTGGCGACGCGCCATGCGTATTTACACGCGTCTGGGTACCTCAGGGGGCACACAGCTGTGGGCACTCCGGGCGATCATGCTCGGAGTTCGCCTGGAGTACACCGACATCTTCGACCGGTACAGCGACGCCGTTCTCGAGCCCTTCTCGGCGTCCATACAGCTGCTCCCTTGGGCGCATCAGCTGTTCCTCCAGGTGACGTCGACCCGCGAGGCTGCAGTAGCACATCAGGAGACGTCCCTCGCTGTAGCAGTCCTCGCCTCACCACCATCTTCCATCCTGCAGTCACCCTCATCCACCTCCACCACGACCTCATCTTCCTCTTCCTCCTCGACCCCGTCTACACCTACGCAGGGCGTCGCAGCAGCCGCCCAAGGGAAGAAGAAGAACAAGAAGCGCAGATCGGGCCAGCAGCAGTCGTCATCCAGTGGTAGTAGTGGGCGTTCCATCCACTGCTACAACTGTGGAGGTGCCCATCGCTACACCGAGTGCTAGCAGCCGCTTGACTGGGGGCGCATCACCCGCGGACTTCAGGCGGCCCATGCTGCTCGTACCGCTCCCGGGACGTCGTCCGCACACTCCTCGGGACGCGCGGCGACTATGACTGCAGCTGTTCCTGCGTCCTCGCCAGCGAGCAGCAGTGATCCAGACCCACGTGACCGCACCATCGCCGAGCTACGTCATCTTCTGGCGCTTCGCTTACAGGGAGGTGCGAGTGTGTTGTCATCGTCGAGTGGGTCACAGACTGCTTGTTCGTCTGCCTTCGTGACTCGTGATGATACGTGTGGGGGAGCACAGTCCGCATGTGATGAGGATGGGCCTGACTGCACAGATTGGATCCATGAGTCTCACCTTCGTGATATACGTCGTTCCGTCCCACTGACGGCTCAGCGTCCCTCTGATGCCGAGTGTTCCATTGCTCGTTGTACAGTGACGTCCACCGGTCGTGACTCTAGTGGCACTTGGATCATCGATTCCGGTGCCACTCACCACATGACGTGTCGTCGCAGTGACTTTGTGGTTCTTGGTCCCGTCACGACTGTTCGTTCTGTTCGCACCGGATCTGGTCAGTCCTTACCCGTCCACGGTGTTGGGGTTGTGTGTTTCGATGGTCCGTCTGGCCCCTTGTATCTCTCTGACGTGCTATTTGTACCTGATCTTGAGCTCAGCCTGCTGTCTGTGCGTGCCTGCACTCTGATGGGTCTCTCTGTTGAGCACACTGCTGATTCGGCGACTGTGACTGCTTCTGACACCCGTAGCATTGTTCTGCGTACTTCAGTCGTTGATGACCTGTACCGCATTGCTCGGCCGTCCTCCCCTCGCTCCCCTACGTCCTCTGGTCGCGTTTTTGTCACTGGTGTTCTATCCCCAGACCACCAGAGGTTGCTTCACCGCCGTCTGTGTCACGTGGGCTTCGACACTGTGTCGAAGCTCATCCGGACACAGCCCGCTCTTGGTCTTGACGTGGCTTCTTTCGAGAAGCCACCCAAGACCGACTGCCTTTTTTGCGCTCAGGGTAAGATGCACCGGAGAACTTACCCTGATTCACGTTCACGAGCACCGCGGCCCCTCGAGTTGGTCCACTCGGACCTGCTTGGTCCTCTCCCGGTTGAGTCCGTGTCCGAGAGGGGCCGATATGTTCTGACACTGACTGATGACTTCACCCGGATGCGGTGGGTCTACAGTCTGCGTCAGAAGAGCGACACCGCCCTTGCGGTTCGGCTCTGGCTCGTGATGGCTGAGCGTCAGTCTCGCCACACGCTACATACCTTCCGATCGGATCGCGGTGGCGAGTTCCTCGGTGAGATGGATGCCTTCTTTGCTGAGCACGGCATTTTTCACCAGGTCTCCACTCCTGCCACCCCATAGCAGAACGGTGTCTCTGAGCGTTGGAACCGCACCATGGAGGATGTGGTCCGCGCCATGCGGTCTGAGTGCGGTCTCCCGGAGTCCTTCGCCTTCGAGGGTTTCTCCTACATGACCTGGGTCTGGAACCGCCTCCCGCATGGTCCGCTTCCGGACCATATTACACCGTACGAGCTCTGGTTTGGCCACCGTGCTGATCTTCGCCTTGCTCGCGTCTGGGGTTCCCTGGCCTCCGTGTGGTATACCGAGGACCAGCAGGGGTCCAAGGTCTCCCCTCGGGGTCGCTTGTGTGCCTTCATCGGCATCTCCCCGCGGTCGAAGGCCGGGCGCTTCTGGGACCCCACTCGCCCTCGTGTCATAGAGTCTCGGGACGCGCTGTTTTTTGAGTCACTCACTTGCCGTGATCTGACTTCCATCACAGCCCTCTCTGTCGCACATGTCCCTTCCTATAAGGGTTCTCGGCGGATGGGGGAGATTCCTCCGCCGTCGACCACTGGTCGCCAGGCTGATGGGTCCCCTCGAGTCCCCTCTCGGTCTCCAGCACTTGACGACCCGGCTATTATTGCCGTTGGCCCAGAGATATCGCCAGTGCTGCCCACTTCACACCCTACAGGCACCACGGTCCTCACGCCTCCTCCTGCATCACCACCTGTCCCTGCTAGCACCCCTGCTCAGGCGTCTGACCCAGTCCAGCCCACGCCTGTCCCTGCTTCGACTGACACTCTTTTAGTGTCCGGGCCGGCCTTACCCGCTGACACCCCCAGCTCTGGGTCCCCCACACACGCGTCTCCTCGCACGGCATCCCCGGCTGCCTCGTCTCAGTCCTCACCTGCTGCGGTTGTCCCTGACCCTTTGGACGTGCCCGTCTCTGCGCCTGCTGCGCGTCCCTCGACCTCCGGTTACTCTCGTGAGCCCGGTGGTCGCCTTCGACCACTGGATTCCGGAGCTAAGCGGTTGTCGGGTCACGGACCCAGGCGCCCCACTCGCAGCATCGCGAGCGGTGATCCAGGCACAAAGGCCCTAGGCCTGAGTGCCCGCACTGAGCCTACAGAGGTACACCCAGCGTGCCCCATCGGGCAAGATCTGGTCACTCGCGAGTTCCATATCGCCTGTGACGCAGCAGCTGACCTCGTGGCTGTCAGGCCTGACACTGTGGCATCTGCACTTGCCACGTAGAGTTCCCCCTCTCTGGCCCCTGATCCGGGCACATTGAGGGAGGCTCTCTCATCGCAGGATTCTGATGCCTGGCGAGCTGCTTGCGAGGATGAGCTTCGCTCTATCCGAGAGCACGCAGTCTATGAGCTGGTCGATCTTCCCCCCGGGAGGAAGGCGATTCAGGTCAAGTGGGTCTTTCGCAAGAAAGTGAAGCCTGATGGCTCACTGGAACGCTACAAGGCCCACTTGGTCGTCAAGGGGTTCTCTCAGATTGAGGGAGTTGACTACACTGTCACCTTTGCCCCTGTCGGCCGCATGACCTCAGCTCGAGCTCTGTTCGGTGTAGTGGCTCAACATGACTGGGAACTACACCAGATGGATATGAACAACGCGTTCCTCCATGGCTCTCTGGATGAGGAGATCTACGTGGCTCAGCCACCAGGCTTTGAGGACGGTGACAAGGTCTGGCGCTTGCGCAAGTCCTTGTACGGCCTCAAGCAATCTCCACGGTGTTGGAACCGGGAGATCACAGGCACCTTGACTCGTGCAGGATACGTACAGAGCGAGACTGACCCCTCGCTGTTCATCCTGCCGACACCCGAGCGTCTCACCGCCATCCTGGTCTATGTCGATGACCTTCTGATTGCGTCTCCATCCCTGGAGGCCGTGAAGGAGGCCAAGGCTGTCCTGCAGACCGCCTACAGGATGAAGGACCTCGGTCCTGCATCGGTGTTTCTCGGTATGGAGATCGTACGTGATCGCAGACATCGGACACTGCTGCTGCATCAGGCCCGATATGCACGAGTCGTGGGGGAGCGCTTTAGCGATCTCCTTGGTGCAGTGCCCACTGCTTCCACACCCATCACACCTGATGGGCAGGATGCCCTGAAGGTGGATGACCCTACACAGCTGGGGGAGACAGTGGACGTGACCTTGTACCTCCGTCTGATCGGATCTCTGATGTACCTGGCCACGACCACGCGTCCCGACATCGCGTTTGCCGTCAACCTCCTCGCTCAGTGCTCGCAGGCTCCACGTGCGAGAGCTCTTCACGCGGCTGTGCAAGTGGTACGGTACGTGGTTTCCACGCCGTATCTCGGACTCTGCTTTCGTCGGCAGTGTTCGGTGGTCCTTGACGGCTACACTGACAGCGACTGGGCTTGGAGTCCCGACGGGCGCAGTCGCACCGGCTACGTGTTCCTGCTCGGTGGTACCGCTTTGTCATGACGAAGCGGGAAGCAGGGCTGCATCGCACGTAGCTCGTCGGAGGCAGAGTATGTGGCTTTGGGGGCAGGGGCTGCTGAGGCTGTCTGGCTGCAGCGCTTGTTTCTTGAGCTTGGGCAGTCAGTACCCGCCATTGTGCTGCGTTGCGACATCCAGAGTGCTCTCGCCATTGCGGAGAACTCTGGTGTGTTTCATGCTCGCACAAAGCACATTGCGGTTGAGCATCACTTCGTTCGTGATCTGGTGGAGCGACGCGTGATCTCCATCATGTGGGTTGGCACTGACTTGCAGCGAGCTGATTTCTTGACGAAGGCACTTGCACGCGGAAAGTTCCTGGTGGCCATTCGTTCTGTTGGGCTTCGCCCCGTGCGTGACAGTGGTTGAGTGTGGGATGTACGTTGCCGTCTCATCTGTCTTTGTCACTCACTATATTGTTGTACCAGTGCTGCACGCGTATGGACATGCGTACCATCGGGTCATGGGGGAGTGTTATGCTTTGTGCCGTTCCTGTACAGTTTACTGTGACCACTCGGCCGTGTCCATACTCGTGCAGATCCCTGAGGCAGGCGGCCCTGGTGACACCGGCGCGACGACAGGCGGCGGACTACCCGTCTGGAGCTGACCGACCACTGTTCCAGAGCCCCAGATGTCACCGGGACTCTTTGCTTTGCCTTCTACGTCTTGCAGGCGCCTTTCGGCGGACTGGGCATGAGGCCCATTTGCATGTTTTTGCATTATATACTCGCTGTCAGTCGATGGATGCATGCATGTGACCAGTCGTTGCGTGCGTCTTTTGATTCTGCACGTCTAGGTTCAGACGGCATAGGATTCTGACATGTGTGCGCAGAGTTACGGCCAAATCCGTGGTTTTTGGCCGGTTTTAGGAGAGCTCTTGGACTGCCGCGTACGACACCCGCCGTGCGCCGCGGCAGGTATTTATGCCCTGGACCTGTCAGTTGTCATTTCTCTCTGCATTTACTAAGCTATTGAAGCTTATGAGACTTTGCGCGTCTCCCTAGCCTGATCCTTGCTGTTTCTTGCACCTGCCTGCTTGCTAGTGCGTCAGCTGACTGGTCAGTGCCGCCACGTCAACAGCAGCAAGGCTAGGAAGCTTCCTAGCAGTTTCTCAAGGCCCTCCTCGCAGCGGCAGCAGCAGCTGCAGTGGCAGGTGCAGCTGCTACGGATGCTGCTGCTGCTACTGCTTCAGCTGCTGCTGCTACTGCTGCTGCTGCCGCTGCTGTTGCAATTGGAAATAATTTTAGGGCATGCAGGCCCATGCAAGAACAAACATGAGCTCTGTGTGTGAGTGCGATGCAAGACGACAAGAATTTGGCTAAGTCTAGAACGCTGAATATAAAGAACAAGGAGGAGATACAAATGAGCCTCTAGCGGGCTTAAGTAGGGGCGCCGGCAGCTAGCCGCACCGGGCCCCGTCACCCCCGCTGAGCCGAAACGGGTCAGCGGGGAGAACACATTGCGTACACCACGATAACAATAACGGTGGTCTCCTCGAGGCACCGGAACAGCTCTCCGAGTACCCGGGTCTCGACCACCGAGAAAATAGGAACAGTGCCAGAAAATCTCAGAATCAGCGTCCAGACATCACACACGGCTTTCCGAACATCGGAAGCCCCACAATAGCCATCGGGTCTCCTCGTCGCACCGGTACAGTCAACCGGGTGCGCGGGTCTGAACCCACCGAGAAAACTCTCCTACCTCCTGACAAGCCCACATGGCTGCCGGAACGCATCGACCGCGTCTCGCCGGCGCTGTCGTAGGTGCTGGAGAAGTCTCGGTGCAGTCCGGAGGCCCGTCGTGTCGTCACGCCCTCCTCCGCCATATACCCCGAATGTGGGTATATCGGTAAACTAGCAGTGTCGGTCGTGACGGGTGGAAGCCACACAAACCAACACTCCCCCTGGCTGACATAGCCGTCCACGCCAGAACGAATGAGCGAAGGCATGGAACAACGATGCATGGCAAGCCATAACATGCATGAGTCAACTCGCACAAACACACACACACACACNGTAGGGGCGCCGGCAGCTAGCCGCACCGGGCCCCGTCACCCCCGCTGAGCCGAAACGGGTCAGCGGGGAGAACACACTGCGTACACCACGATAACAATAACGGTGGTCTCCTCGAGGCACCGGAACAGCTCTCCGAGTACCCGGGTCTCGACCACCGAGAAAATAGGAACAGTGCCAGAAAATCTCAGAATCAGCGTCCAGACATCACACACGGCTTTCCGAACATCGGAAGCCCCACAATAGCCATCGGGTCTCCTCGTCGCACCGGTACAGTCAACCGGGTGCGCGGGTCTGAACCCACCGAGAAAACTCTCCTACCTCCTGACAAGCCCACATGGCTGCCGGAACGCATCGACCGCGTCTCGCCGGCGCTGTCGTAGGTGCTGGAGAAGTCTCGGTGCAGTCCGGAGGCCCGTCGTGTCGTCACGCCCTCCTCTGCCATATACCCCGAATGTGGGTATATCGGTAAACTAGCAGTGTCGGTCGTGACGGGTGGAAGCCACACAAACCAACACTCCCCCTGGCTGACATAGCCGTCCACGCCAAAACAAATGAGCGAAGGCATGGAACAACGATGCATGGCAAGCCATAACATGCATGAGTCAACTCGCACAAACACACACACACACTCGTCTGCTATCCATCCAGGGTCTCCCTGGACACTAGCACAGCCCACCAAGTGTCTGGGTCTCGACCATGAGAGGAGTGATGCACACACACACAAAACAGTGTAATGCACCTCATACACATGTCAGAGGACAAGATGGTCTCCTCGTGACACTGGCGGTACCAGGGTCCGGGTCTCGACCACTACGAGCAATCAAACTCAATAGCATCATCATCCAAACACAGGATCAAGGGAGGATCTCCTCGTAACACGGGTGCAATGCACCACGTGTCCGCGTCTCGACCAACAGCTCGCATGCACAATGCCACACACAGTATAGCGACACACTAAGACACACGATCACCGGAAGCCCCACAATAGCCATCGGGTCTCCTCGTCGCACCGGTACAGTCAACCGGGTGCGCGGGTCTGAACCCACCGAGAAAACTCTCCTACCTCCTGACAAGCCCACATGGCTGCCGGAACGCATCGACCGCGTCTCGCCGGCGCTGTCGTAGGTGCTGGAGAAGTCTCGGTGCAATCCGGAGGCCCGTCGTGTCGTCACGCCCTCCTCCGCCATATACCCCGAATGTGGGTATATCGGTAAACTAGCAGTGTCGGTCGTGACGGGTGGAAGCCACACAAACCAACACTCCCCCTGGCTGACATAGCCGTCCATGCCAGAACGAATGAGCGAAGGCATGGCACAACGATGCATGGCAAGCCATAACATGCATGAGTCAACTCGCACAAACACACACACACACTCGTCTGCTATCCATCCAGGGTCTCCCTGGACACTAGCACAGCCCACCAAGTGTCTGGGTCTCGACCATGAGAGGAGTGATGCACACACACACAAAACAGTGTAATGCACCTCATACACATGTCAGAGGACAAGATGGTCTCCTCGTGACACTGGTGCAATGCACCAAGTGTCCGGGTCTCGACCAACTGTGTGCTACCATCTGTATGCAGCTGTGCAGGCACGCAGCATGAGCCACATGCGGGATGCTGTAGATGCTCACAACAGAGCATGGACCTCCCCATGCATCTCCCATGACGTCGCGTCAGGTCGAGGTCCACACAACACTCCCCCTAGGCAGATGAACCTGGGAGCGATGTCCTCGATGGAGATGCTGATATATCTGAACAGATCCTGGGCGATGAGTCATGTGGTGTGTCCAACATGCAGAGATAGCTCCTCTTGTCATGTGCGAGTTGACTCCCTCCCTCAAAGATGAAGTGGTGTCTCCGGCTACGACTCGTCACGTGAATATGCATCGCGTAGGGTATGCCAGTCCTCTGGTGACTGCCAAGGGTCCCAACTCACAGTCTCTCCTGCCTCCGCACTGCCGCGATGCATCTGTGTACGCCGGAGGAACGGGAATGGGCAAGCAGCACGCGTGCGTGGATGAAGTGGCGGAGCTGGCCTCGGAGGTCGGATAGAGCACCCTGAGGCATAGGGGTGTACCGCCGGAGGAGGAGAGCTGGAACAACGAACCGGATCACCACTCGCAGATGAAGATGAAGATGGGGTAAGTGAGTCGGGTGGATGAAGGTGCGTGATGACAGCAGAAGAAGGAGGAGCGATGATGGGGTCGACAGGAGCGAGGATGGCGGAAGCCGAAGGCACGGTCACCTCTCCTCTGATAGTGTCTCCAACGGACGTCATACTCGGAGCGCGTGCAAGATGCTCCCCAAGCATAGGTGTGCCAGATGCTGCTGGCGCAGGGGTCGTGCCGATAGTACTGATCCTGCCATCCTCTGAGAATCGCTCACGCACTGCCATCATCTCCCGCTGTATCATCACTACACGCTCTTGCAGGTCGGCGTAATCTGCCTCGGACATGTCGAGGTGGCCGATGTCGACCTGGTGTAGAATAAACTCTGCCTCACTGGATGCTGCACATGCAGACTGCACAACTCGTGAGTACAACGACATCTGCATCTCTGATGCTCGAGACGATGGAACTGGTGCAGCTGCATCCTCCTGGGGGTCAACCAAGCTCACAATGTGCCGAGACGCTGGAACATCGGATGCAGCTGCAGTTGTCACATCCACATCGCAGCTCGTGTCTGTCATGCGAGGAGTGAGCGGTCCCATGCCGAGAGAGAAGGAGAAGGAGGAGCCGTCAGAGTCCGTAGAGCATGTGGAAACGTCGTCCGTGCAGGTGCTGCCACTCTCAGTATCCATGTCAACAGCAAGGTCACTAGCNAGGTGACTCCATCTGCATGTAGGGATCTGCACCACTGTCGTCAACTGCCCCCGTAGTGGAAGCTGGTGTGTAGGGCTCCGGCTCGACAATGCCCGTCAAGGCGACCAGCAAGCGCAGCTGGCGCTCACACACTGTCTCGCCGGGAAGACTGGTCGCTGCCACGTGCTCGATGATAGAGTGAGGACCATCATCTGACTCCGGCATATATGTCGCTGCTCCGTGTGTACTGGAACCCGGAGGCTGTGGGAACCTGAGCGACACCTCACGCTGAAGCGGGTCCACAAGTAGCGCAGATGAGGCGGTGGAGCCTGCTGTGTCTGCTGTAGCATATGACCCGGCGACATCTCTGAGAACTGCTGCTCTCAAGAACGCCTCAACCTCCAACAGACCAGCCGGTCGACTCTGCTCGTGTACTGGGACCACTGGCGGGCAAGTATGAGTCCCGTGCGCCAACGCCCCCGGAAATCCGTGTGGGGTATCCCGATCCGCGCGTGACTCATGTGCCATCGCCAGGCCGCTATCGGTCGGAGTCGCAAGTGGCACCGCCAAGGCACATGAGACCTGCACTCCTCGTGATACAACCTGCTGCTGCAGAACGTCCCGCTCCTGTCCCAGCGTGGATGTCGTCCTCGATGACACGCATATCTCCTGCACTGGAACCTCCGCAGTACTCGTGTGAGCCTGATGCACACACTCCGCCAAAACTCCCAAAGATGCATCCCGATCCGTACGGGACCCGTGTGCCACCGCCGGGCCGCCACCGGTAGGAGCCGCCAGTGGCACCGCCCCGGGACGCCGGACCTGGACACCTACTGTTGCAAGCTGCTGCTGTAGAAGATCTGGATCCAGCGCGGACGTGGAAGTCGAGCTCGATGATACGCAAGTCTGCACCCTGACCTCCATGTCGGGATCAGACTCACTCCCCCTCGACCCAACTGCAGATCATGTCGCTACTGTCGCATCACGCAATGCGCGGTAACCACACTCCCCCTCGACAGGTACAACAATGGAGGCCGAGGAGGTGGAGGATGTATCAACACCGGCGCGAGCACGCCGTGCGGAGCGCTGACGACGACGTCGTAGAGTCACTCGACTGGAACGACTGCTGGAAGACAAGTCATCGCGGGGTGGCCGCGTGGTCACAGCAGAGTGGAGGATCGAAAGGATGGTGTCACCCTGGGAATGGCTGGCAGGTGAAGCTGAAGTGACACCATCGGATGAAGAAGGAGGAGATGATGGAGGAGATGTGGTCGAAGAGGCTGTCGACGAACAAGTAGCAGAAGCACGCTCAGTGACAACGAGGTCACAAAGCCGCTGCACCGTCTGCCGTAGGCCGCGGATCTCGGCGAATATGCTCGCCAGAGGTCCAGCTAGGGGATCTACCAACGCCGGCAGATCCGTATGCTGTGGAGGACGTAGGCTCGGACGAGGCTGTAGCCAAGGTGGATGCCAGCCGGGAGGGCGCGTCCAACAGCGACGCCAACCATGACGTCCATCACCACAGTAGTAGCAGGCGAATGCGCAGCGCGCCTGCTCACAAGTCCACGCACTCATCTCGTGCGCTGGACGATGGATAGGTGCCGCACCTACTCCCGGTGGTAAACACCAAGCCACGGGAGAGAATGAGGTCCGCAGGTGCTATCACTCCTGGAGGTCACGGCGTCCGTGTCAGCAAACGTGACCAGACGGGAAGAGCTGCACTACCACAGCACACCCGGAGACGAGAGTCTGACTAGTTGCGGCGACCAATGCTGCTGCCACGAATGGAGCAAAGACTGCTCCAAGACGAGAAGGGGTGGCGGCTGCAGGTGTGGCTGCTGCTCCAAGCGCTAGACGACCCAGCCCTCGGAGACGGTAAGACTCGAATCCGCCGTCGATCCTACGAGGTGAAATGCGCGCACCAATCCACGGGCCCCAGGGAGACGCCGGTCCAGGACACGTCTCGAAGTGGAAATAGCCGCTGACGCACAATCCGTCGTCAGCTGGGAAGGACGAAGTAGAAACGTAACTACAACCGCCCCTCACCAAGTAGTCGTTGCAACTCCACCGGCCACCGCTGTTGCTGCGACGAAAGCTGCTACGGCTGGGGCGGTAGGATTTGGACGATTCCCCCTCCCCTTTTTATTTGTTTCTCTCAGCCCTTTTTTATGGTTGTCGTACCCTCACCCACCACCCCCCCCCCTTTTTTTTTTTTG